>BPLR01007634.1:0-51899 GCA_021605095.1 Caerostris extrusa
TGTCCTATAAAATCATAAAATTTTTAGAGAATTGTGAGTGCTATATTTACTTGATTTGATTACATAGGTTGCAAAAATGAGCATCAGTATTCCCAAAAAAGCATTCGTTAAGAGCTTATGCCAAACCTTTCTAAAAATTGCATAAGTTTCCTGGCGAACATTAATACCGAAAAGGTAATATCGAAATAAGCCACATGTTTCTGAAATAAAAAGAAAAAAAAATATTATCAGCAATTTGAAGTACTCTGAGTGAGGTACTCCATGAAAAATAAAACACACTTTTGCATTTGTGAGATTATTCAACATCATTAACATCTAATTTTATGGTGCAATTTTTGGTATTTTAGGCAGTAATAAATTAGATATAAGCAATTTTTATAAACGGAGATCTACGTCAGAAACACGACTATGCTATTATGAAGTTTCTCTACTACTCTTCCTGGCGTATGCAGTGAGGATTAAAACCTAATTATTTTTGAAAAATTCGAATTAGTACTTTAATTTTTGTGAATAACTGAGGCTTTTCTGTCAAGTCAAACTTGATCATGTTCCTTATTTTAATCATCAAAATCTTAACCCAATATATTATTAATTACCATTTATGTTTTTAAGTAAAACGGATGACGTGCTTGTGGCATTCCTGTGGAGCTTAATTCTTAGAAAAGAAAATATCACGACGTCATTTTCTACTTTCGAGTAAATCCATTTTGGGAATACGTAGTAGAATTAGATATATGATTAGATATATGTTATAAATTAGGCTTTTTCAGTTATTTATGGGAATAGTTCTCTTCTTTTTGTTTGACCACATAATTCCTGGAAATACTAAAAATAGACCACGAGAAGATTTAGGAGCTAAGAGCATCGATCGCTATTGATTTCAAATCGACCTGGTTTTCCTACTCATGTTCTCATGCATAAATAACAGCAGGATAAGAAATTTCAGCCTAAACAGTTTTTATTTTAGGATTTTCAGATGCAACTTTAGAAAAAGATCCAAAGCCGCTCTAATCATGCAGGGATTTTTGAATTTGTTCTAGAAATGAAGTAAAAAAGAACTGAATTATTCAACATATATAAAAACAAATAGGCAAATACTATTTTTATTATCTTTACCACGTAAACGCGGTTTGCTTATATTTATTAACGCAACAAGCATTAACCATTAACCTATGGAGATAAAAAACAATATATAATATAAAATGGAAAATTGCCTCGAAATTTTTGTATATTTATATTAGTATATTTTTATATACTACAGTTTAAGAAAAACCATATTGTATTTTTATTCAGCATTTTAAATTGTTTATCCCAAATTAACTTAACACCAAAATTTTAGCTTATTTGTTTTTCCATGGAGGATTCTCAACCATAAATTAATGTTACTGACTTTACATTTAAAAACTTTGAGGGTGATAAAGTAATCAGAAATAAGAATGTGAACCAAAAAACCTTGAAAAATTTGTCGGTATCTATCTGCAAAAGAAAACTATTTTACTAAATGGAAGTGTGTTACTTAAAAGCAGAAACATGTTTAATAAGAATACTCAATTAACTGTTTGATGAATATTGCATAAATAATTTTAATATCATTACTACGACAGTGATTAAGAATGCTCCGGAAAAATATCATACCCCCGAGGGTAATAGGACATTCGTTAACGTTCAGTATCTCTGTTTTCATGAATGGACATGACTTTACAGGTTCTAAATGTTTTGAGTAGTTTCATTTGCAATGTTACAGGTCCACAGTCATAAGAATCACTGAATTGGTAGAACAGTATGTTTTAATATCTATTCATGAAAATTCAAAATCATCATAATCGTTCAGAAACCAGAAATTACATCAGCAAGGTTTAATACCAGCAATTATCTCCTTATTCAATTGAAACTATGATATAACCTGACAGCATGGCGTCAACTTTAAGATCGTGGAGTATATGAAGAAGACTCTTTGCTAAGCAGAGGTCTATAACAGTTTTTTAAATCCTATCTACTCATTTGTAAGATAGTAAAAGAAGCACAAACTAATATATATAAAGAAATAAACTCAAATAAAATAAAAAAATTAAATAAAATAAAAAATATCAATTCAAGGAAATAAATAAATTATCCGGTAACAAAATATAAAAAAAAAAATAGGAGAAATACCTGTAAATATTAGTATCTTTTAAAAGAAGGAGTGATGCTGAAATGCCTGTAGAAAATGAAAAATGCACATTAAATGGTCTTTATACCTGTGAAGAAAATGAACACTAAAATATAAATGCACTCAAGAGGATAAAAACATCTAAATTTCAAACACTAAATTTCTGAATAAATATATCTGAAATATCAACATTATGTAAAATAATAATTTAATTTTGCTCCAATGTGAGTTTAATAAAAGACTAATTTTTATTAATAAATAAATAAATTTAATTAGTTGTGTGTGTAGAAAAATAATTATAAATTAAAGTAAATTATATTAATTATGCAATTAACTTAAAACAGTTTGAAATACATTATAAGATTTAAAATTTTTTTCATAAATAATATTTCTTATATTACAAGAATATTTCAAACAATTTAAGTTTAAAAACAATCTTCTTTTGTTTTGCCACTTGGAAATTAAATGAGACTAAGATTAGAATTTCATCATAAACAAGGATTTGACTTAAAAAAGTGTTTGTTTTTGCGTTATCAAGCAAAACAGAGAGAGGTGATTACAGAAGTTTTCATTTTTGGTTTTTCTTATGGTTTTAAAAAAGAGCTGTATACTGCATATTGATATTAATTTATTTCAGTACATATAAAAATGAAAAGGAAAACTTTTATTTAAAATTTGAATCGTTAATGTTTATGTTAATTTTAGAAAACACGATGATATAGAAATGTAATTGAAGAGGGCGAGATTTTGTTGGAAGTGGCTTTGCTTATATAGCCATCAATTAATGGCAATTCAACTTATATTTTTAAAAATTGAAATATCTTATAAAAGCGGAAGTTATATGAAGCTTTCAGTTATAATGTTACATTTTTCTACTTCTACAATATTTTCTTTTCTTCAATGCAGGATTTTCACTTATCTGCGTTTTCTGCTGTGGTTCTGTGTTGTTGGTAGGTGATGAGTTTTGCTTTGAGCACCTTACGGGAGTTTGAAGGAATGGGAGAGATTTTGAGACTACACGAATCGAATTACTCTACAGTCTGTATTTTTACGAAACGAACATTCAAGTGATTTTTAATTCCTTTTACTTGCCATATTCAATTGACCAGTCTCTCAGGGGTATTAAACATGTTTTTAATAATTTACCATAACATGTGTGTTATGAAGGAACAGAGAAATTCCATCTGCTGGAGAAATGGTAAAAAATGTTTACCAAAGAAGATGAGAAGGGTACTCTTTGTCCCATGTTTGCGTTTCTAGAAAATTAGGTCTTGCTTTGCCAGTCTGTAGGCTGGAAGACAGGGTAAGAAACTCTCCCATCTCACATGTGTGGGAAATTTTTGAAATATTTAAGAGGAAAAAACAGTAGGATAATTCACAAATTCAATCGATAGAAGAACTTTGGAGTAACACCATGGTGGCAAGTCACACGACACCACCAATCTGGGTTTAAAAATACAATTTCCTTTTAATATTCTGATTTAGTTATTAAAACAAAATAAAATACGAGATATATACTGCAGCAGATATCAATAATAACATATTTTTAGACATGCAAGTTTCAAATTGGAAAAAGGAGATAAGTCGCATATATTTAACTTACCGTTAATTCCATGGAAATGTTTTTGAAATGCTTATAAAATTAACGAATTTATGTCTTTTGTTCTATTTCAGTTATTATGATATTTCAAAATAGTTTAAATCCAACGAAATGAAAAAGGCTAAAACATATATATTTAATATTATCTAAGTCCCGAATTATGAGTAATAAACAATTCGTTCTAAAATCAAATTTTTTAAATACGATTCTACTGTTCTTTTTTTTTTTTATTGGAACATCAAATCTAAAAGTTATTTATAATTTATTATCCCTTTTCATAGAAGTGATTACTAAGGTCTCATATAAAATCAAATAACAACTTAATATTTTTAAGAAGAAAAAATTTAAAATTATTCAGGACTTCTAAAACTGTTGGATTTCTTTTTTCAGTTCTGCATATATACTATTCCTGAAATAATTCACATTCAATTTTGCATTATTACCATTCTTTTTCTTCTCTCATCGTATAAAAAATTATTGTCGCTATGACTTTTTTTATTTTGATGAATATTTCTAATTTTAAAACGTGTTCTTCCTTGTAATTAAAACCTTCTTTTACGCATTAGGCAATCGAAAATCATTCCTTTAATTAAAACTATGGCTTTTTACTGTCTTTTTTTATAGAAATTTTCAAATTCTTTTGCCATTTTTATTTTTGTAAATAAAAGTTGTCATTTATGGATGTCTATTTATTTTATAATGATTTATAATTTTGTATTCGGAGGAACAACGGGTCGAGTTGGAGGATGAGGTTTGTAGGAGTTGACCTCTTACACTTGACACTAACTATCACTTCACTTTCATTCCCCATTTGAACATACCTTCTGCACGAAATATTGCTATCACTTCATCGAAGATTCCGAGCCACCATTTTTTCCGTTCTTATCGGAGACCATTACCATTCTGCCTCTACACCTAATTCTGTTTTTATACTTAAACGGATGATCTAATTATTTTATTCACCTATCTTCTTCTCTCAATTTAAGATCACTTTTCTACTTTCCTTCTGAGATCATCACATTTCTTATCATCACCGCTACTTACGATTATCCTATTTCTTCTCCTTACCTCTCACTCTTTTTCATTTTACTTCCACTAATCTCTCGACTTTTAATTTCAAAATTGATTTATATGACTAGAAAGATTGAACTGTTAATACCTTTCTATATGCGATTATTGGACTACCTATCGATATCACATATGCCTTTCCCCGCCTACCATTTGATAAGGTAGTCTAAATTGATATATGAATTTCAGTTGGTGCAGATGTCAAACGTCTATTAAGATGATCCCCTATTTGATTATAAGGTGCGCCATGGCCGCCATGTTGTAAAGATCCACTTTTTACTGCTGTTTAATTATTAATCAGCCCTGACTTTTATTACTTTTAAAACTGAGAAAATTATGACACACCCTTTTATCCACAAAGTGGAACTGGAGTGTGGAACGCTAGTTGGATAATTGGTTCATAATGACCCCAGAGAATAGAGCTATCGAATTCACTGTGCCTTTCTTTTGATGCAAATTACTCAAACCGACTTGACCGAGTTTTTTTATTGCTTTCCCAGTGAAAAATAACTATTAGCTATTTAATTTATTTTACAAGTAATTAAAAATTTATACAATTTCTAGAAAAAAATAATATGATATAACAATGTAAAAATTTAATTTAGATAAACTTAATCTGTATAATTGGTTCACATAACATAAAGACACCTAAATTTATCATTCATTTTTACTATTACGATTGATATTAAAAGTTTATTAAAATAGCAGTGAAGGAATTTGACTCATAACTTTTTTAAATGTAAGAATACAAATTTTAATTTTAATCGTAATAAGAAGGAAATGAAATATATAGCAAGAATGAATTGAATAAATAAGATGTATTGAATACAGCTATTGATAAATAGTATACATAATCAAAAATGGAATTTTTATTACCAGAATCATCCTTTATTCTTCCATTAAAACGCTAAGCCATCCTAAAAAAACACATTTTTATGAAAGTAAGATCTATTTTAACCTCATTTTTTGGTGATAATCAAAATTAATTCAGTTTGTTTTTTAACTTCATCTATCATTGCATCTGACAAAGCTATATTTAAAGTACTGTTAAACGTGCATTAAAATATTTACCAACTTTGGCAATCATTTCAAAGTTTAATGATGTTTTTACATAACAATTTACAACGTGATTTAATTGTTAATGTTACAATTATTTTATTGGCTTTCTCAGCATCTGTATTCATATTTATTTTTATGAGATTGATTTAAAAAAATAAGTTTAAAAATCAATGATTTGAAATGTAAGTCGAAAGAACGAAGACAAGTAAACAATATAATTAATAAAGGAGCGAAAATTACTAATGATGTACTAGTAACTAATGATAAGTTTAAAAAAATTACCAAAAATGCAAAAATTAAAAAACTTATTAATTATCGATTCAACATTTAAACAACTTAAAAAGCATCTCAACATCAAACAATATCTACAAAAGCAAAGTTTTTAAAACAAAACAATGAAAAATTTTCTTTTAGCACTCAGGTGGAAAGCAAGATGAGAAATAAATTATCTAATTAAACGAGTTAATAATTTGAAAAAGAAGGACATCGCATCATATAATTAGTATATTTATTTCACATTTTGTGATTTTAGAGAGTTAAGAACATTAAAATGAGGTCATTCAAGACATTTTAGGTGCTACATATAAATGCGAAATTAAGTATTTTAATGTGGAAAGTTTGCATATCTATGACATTAATTTGGCCACTTTCATATTTTGGAAGAAAGATAGAGAAAGTAAACTACTGAAAAGTGAAAATTTACATGCTTTTTTAAAATTTACATCATTATCACCTTATTGTGAAGTCATTTTAACTTAGCAACCTGTTGATATATATTTAATACGATATTTTTAATTTTTCACAGTACAATTTTTAACTTATTTTCCAAACTTGGTTTGGTCAACGTTTTGCCTTAAATCAAAATATCATTTAAGTAATCAGGATTTTACAAACTTTGGGTTTTCCTATTATTTTTAAACAAACACCTTAACACGATGGAATTTATTTTTTATTATATAATTATAAGCTTTACTAATGCTAAGAACACTGAAAATTACACTCTTTTGATATACATGTTTAGTTTTGTATATAATAGCGACTAAGTATATCATAAGTATTGATGTGCATTTTATTTTTATATACTCATATTTCCATTTATATGCATTTTTAATGTGGCATTCTACCTAATATTTTTACTCATTTATTTCAAATTCTCGCTGGTAAAGAAAAAGCTACAAATTATTGGGAAGGTAGGATGATGAACAATGCATTATGAGAGGCATTACAAAAAATTGACATAAAAAATTCGATCAAGAATGCAAATTGGTTTGCAAAAAAATTAAAAAAATTCCGATAAATTGTGATTGTGAGATTTCTGTTCATTGTATTTAATGAAATTAAACAAGAACATTAATCAATAAGTATTTCGGAGATTAGATGTGAGAAAGGAACAATAAAAAAATGGAAACATACCTTAAAAAATATAGTATCCCAGTTCAGCATTTAATCTTCAAATGGAGTGCGATCTGTCACGTTGTTGTTTAAACTTCCAAAATATTTTGAAAGGAGCTTCTTTTACTAACTCCTAAATCACATGAAAATGCGCAATAACCATAATAATTCTTATCAAATTAAAACACGACTAAACAAAAATTCTCTAAAGCTGAACTTCTACTTTGTGATGCGCATAACCCATTAATAATATACTGAACATCACATCTACATCAAAACAGGTTCATAAGCTCTCAGAGGTTTGGTAAAGGGAAGAAGGAAACACACAATTACCAAATAAATTATACAAAAAAAATTATTTAAAACAATGCAGGCTAATATATATTTTAGGCAAATTAGCATATCTTGAATTAAATACAAGTAAACTTATTTTTATGGATACAGTTATTATTTTTACATAAAACGATAATAAAATGAAACATGTATCTCCCTAAAGTGTAAATATATATAGTATATGGTATTCAAAACAAAAAAGGCAAAATAAACTATTAAGTCAAAGAAATAGTCAAAAGAGAAACTCTTTTCCCCAATATGGCAAATGTCCTTTTGTTAATTATGCACGTTTAGATTTAGAGTTCGCAAAATGAAATATTGGAAATTTTCCTTATTGCGTATTCATTATTTTTTTATTTTCATTATTTGTTTTACTCATGTAACCATGCTCCCTCCTACACACTGGCAAGAGCGACCCCGTCTCCGTGGTGCTCAGGATAAATGGTCAGTTGGCCTAGAGGCTCTCACCAGAAAGGAAGCTGAAAGCATCACTGCTCTCCTTCTGACATTTTCCCAAGTAGTTCTTAAGGTAAAAAGATAAAACATGAATGAGTTATTTAATATTACAGGAATACAAAAAAAGTTAATCGATTTAAATGAATTTCACTTGGAGGAAGTAACAGGAATAAAATTCTTTTTTGCAACATTATTATCCGCTTAATAGATTGCAATGTTTTTCTAACTAATGATGTTATTGGACAATTTGCAGCGTAGTTTTTCCTTTAATTTGTTTAAAAGTAGAGAGTTTTAGGAAGGATTACCTTTGTTCCTTATAAATCACCTTATATTCAATATTTATTTGAGTATTAAATTTTTTACTTTTTGTTTTTCTCGCTTTTGTTTTTTTTTTCAAGATACAGGAAAACTCTTTTTTAGACATCTTAATAGCCTTCGACACTGCCTGGATAGAAGAAATTATAATAATTTTATAATAATTTATTATAATTTTACATCAACTCTCAATAATCAATCTTGCATCGCAAATTATCAGTTTTCTATAAGGATTATTAATAGCCATTCAAACACATCTACATCGATTTATCAGAGCGTATACAATGCGAAAGAAGGGAAATTTCACTCTCTTTCCCCTTCTATATCTACATAAATGACACTCCTCAAGTTAATAAAAACATTACTAGATGTCTAAGAGTGAGACATTATTTCTGACAAAGAACAGAAATCCCAGATTCTTGGCACATGTTTTCGACAGACCTTACAGCAATTAACAATTGGTTCTACAAATGAAAAATAATATTAACATTTCAGAAATTGAAACAGTCTACTTTTCAAGAGGCAACAAAATCAATAAATCACATATTTATCTACAGAATAATCTCATTCCATTGAATAGTGAAGCTAAATATTTGTATTATTCTAAACTATCATTAAGTTGAAAATCGCTCTTAGAGTAAATCTAGAAAAAAATCAGAACACAACTCCAAACTTTTTTTGGCATTTGAAAATGTCGAAACAAAAATGAATAAAAATCTTAATTTATACATCGCTTAAGCTAAATTATATGCTTTTGCCCCACGTGAGATTATAGAGCCTATGTTATGTTTTGATTTATTGTGAGTTCACTTGTAGTCCTGATGAAATATATAGCGTACTCTAAAATTCGCAAAATTCATTAAAATTAGAATTATTTTAAGAAGAAATTATTTATTAATTCAATATTTAATTAAAATTCATTAAATTATTTATTATATTTAAATAATTTTTTTAACCGCCAAAGCTCATTACCTTTACCCTTTTTAGCAGAATTATTGGGGTATACTTTTGAATAGTTTTTCAGGGAAATAATTTTTAAAAGTCTACTAAAATTAAAATCACTACTTGTATAAATTTTTTTTGACACTCTGTATTATGCCATGGATAATAATAAAGGAGTTGTCAAAGGTTGGAACGGAAGCTGCATTCTTCAGACTAAGGGATGTTGTTTTGGATAACTCATTGATTTAAATGTTTGAAAATAATCCCTTCGGTGATTTTACTAATAATGAAAAGTAAGGATACGTCTGCAATTAGAGGTTTCGTTTCCTGTTTTAAAATGTGAAGAATTACTGCTATTTTTCAAGATCTTAGAAACTGGTGAAGTATTATAAATTAAAAAAATTTTTGTAATGAGAGTTATCATAATTATAGGTAAATGTTTTGTCATCTTTATTGATGAATTAATTCTCGGGACTTTGCTAATCAACAGTTTCTCGATTATTTCTAGAATATCAGATGGAGAGATAGAGTAGAGATTAAATAAAATGTTCTTTAAAGAATTCGACTGAGTTTTCTGTCTGTTAATGATGAATAGCATTTAATTTGCCATTTCAGACCATCATCAATAAGTTCCACACTTTTTTTTTATCGATATTTGAAATGGAAATTTTTTAT
The DNA here is from genome assembly GCA_021605095.1 of Caerostris extrusa. Classification (NCBI taxonomy): domain Eukaryota; kingdom Metazoa; phylum Arthropoda; class Arachnida; order Araneae; family Araneidae; genus Caerostris; species Caerostris extrusa. The sequence goes on from BPLR01007634.1 coordinate 9,990, forward strand.
TCTAATTGGGAAATGTGTAATCTTTTCATCTTATTTTTACAGATTGATTCCTCAAATATATTATATACTGTTCTTAAAATTAATATATTCTTCATCTTGTGGATTTTTTTTATAACTTTTCATTTTTTTTTCTTTGCTTTTCTTTGTGTTTGAGAGATTAGTGAGTGAGTTTGTAAGAATAACACCCTTTCTGATGCAATGTCCAGTGAAGTTATAAACAAGAAGTAAAATTTTTTTATAATTGATCGAGTTATATTCTAAAAACTTGACAGTATTAGAAAATATTGTCAATATTAGAGATATTAAATTTAGTGTAGATCTGTTAGATTGTAGAATTTCAATTTTTGTGAAGGACATTAATTCTTTTGAAGTTGAAAGAGAATATTTGAAAAATATGTAGTATATATATATATATATATATATATTAAATCAAAAGATATATATATATATTAGTGAAATAGATTATTAAGGAGAATATTTAAGGAAAAGACTTTAGATTCAATATACTATACAGCGGGGGGTTGGACAAACAGGGTGGTCCATCCAGACATGCAGATGGTATACCCATGTGCATGTCTGCACACTATACGTGTTGCCTCCGTCCTTTTGAAGTACTTTTTTCTGATTTTTTTTTTTTTTTTTTTTTAATATTGCGAAGAGGAATTTCTTGAATGAACAGAACATCCTCAGCAGGAATATTTATTAATCACTCAATATCAAATCATTTATTGTAAACACAATTAGAATTCTAGAAATGAAAATGTTTTTGATAGTTTATACGCGTAATAGAGCTTAAAAATGCAGTAGATGAAGTCCCAATTTCCATTGATTTAGAGTTCTTTGTGTTATCTTAATACAACGAAGGAGTATGGAGAAATAAGTTAGATGAACTGGATTCCCCTTGTAAAAGTTGGAATGGGGCAAATATGTCATGATTCAGTTTATTATAGTAACAATGGAGAGGTTTAATATACCATTGCAGTGTTTTCTGTTGCGGTAAAAACACTGTAGGCCAATAGAGCTTTTCAATTTGATTAATAAGTAAAATATGTTTTGAATTTTATACACATCTTCTACATTACTTGATCTTTTTTATTAAATAAGAATTAGAATCGGTGCATTTTTTCAATATTAAAGGAAATGATTACAGGATTATGATCAAAAGATAATTCAGTTATAGACTGTATGTTATGCTGGAAAAAGAAGTTATTAGTGATGATTAAATCAGTTGTAGATAAGGAGTTAGCCCCATAACGAGTAGGTGTGGCAGGTGTAATTATTTCAAATCCAAAAGAATTGGCAAATTTTTGAATTCTAAACCAGTAGTATTGTTTCTTTTACATCCCCAAGATTTATTGTTCCAAGTGACCTTGACCATTTTTATCTTGATTACATGATCAATTTTTATTTTTCAAATTGAACTTCACGGGAAGGTCCTTTTCTATCACCTTCAGAGATCCCTCATTATTTAGTTATTTCTATATGCAGAAACTGAAAGCCAACAAATTTTAAAATCAATTTTTGGTCCCGTATCTAATTATGTTAAATGACAGTAATTTCTCTAACTATTTATTATTTACTAACTATACGTATTCTGAATTTTTCCTTAGGTCTTGGGACAAAATTTAATTTCTATTTTCCTTTAATTTCGTGGAAATATTCCACTATATAAAAGTGATGTTCAGTAATAGTTTTTAATAGAAATTCAGAGATATAGATGGTGACAAAATAGTAAAAACGAACGATTCTTCTATGGAAATTTATTACCTAAAGAGCAAAATTTATTGCGTGGTTAGTATTTAAAAAAAAAAAATTAAATACAGAGATTACATATTTTGTCTTATAAATAGGATATTAATATTTAAATCTTTTAAAGCCGCCGGTTTAAAATTTTGCATACTTATGTAATGTGGAGATAATATTGTGTCTCCTGACAGTCCCAGAATTCAAATACTTTATATGAGAATATTCTTCAAATATATGTTGGATGCACAGAATATAAAATTGAAATTTAATTTTTAAAACGTGACTTTGACGTCATTAAAGTTTGAAAATAGTATTTAAAATTCATGACTTCTCTTTATTCTGCAAAATATTTAGATTTCTTTATTACATAATAAATTAATTAAAATATTTTTTTTCTGCAAAAAGATACATATTTGACCTTGAATAATACGTGAGAAATTTTTTTTTTAAAATTTATTAAAACTTTTAACATATGTAGCAGTATTATAAATCTCAAGTCGAGGACAAATGAATCAAAATGTCAATCCACGTTATTTTTTTTATTGCATAAATTAACTTTAACTGTGGAAAAACACACTTGCAGATAAAATATTGAGTGAAATTCAAGATTTGTTAAATATTAATAAATAAAATAATAACCTGAAACACGAAATCATGAAAAACGAAAACTTGAATTTTTTTTATCAATCTGTTTTTGCTCAATCGTTCAATATACTGTCAAATATTTTATTCTTCTATACTTATTTGTATTTATGTTATTTATGTTTTATGTATCATTCTTGTATATTCTTTATATTTCCCTATTGTTTCAGATTTAAATCATTTTGGGCAGCTACAAAATTGTTTTTTTGCGGATCATTATCATCAACAATTTGCTTTCATCACACTCACACACTTACAGATATTTAGATAAATTATAATATATATAACTAAGAAAATTTTGGAAAAGCAAATTTTCATGATAAACTTCGATAATGGTCGTTTATCGGTGGTTCAGTATTTTTACGCCGTCACTTTATATTAGATTCCAACAAACTCTCCTTATCAACAAGTCTTGGACAGCATCAACGCATTCTATTTACTATTTATTGAATTTACAGTTATTTATAATACTTATTTAGAGTAAATAAAGGCAAACCCTATCATACCTGCAAAGGCAATTCTTCTGGTAGGGTAGGAGCGATGAACAATAAAGTAATATATGTGGCGCCACCTAACGTCACGTTGAACGGTTTATAAATTTTACATTCTCCTCACTTGAATTCTTTTAAGAGTACACACATAATGCATTAAAACTCAAATACTCAAATAATACACAATTCAAATTTAAAATTCAAATAATTCAAACTAATTATAAATTATCATAAAATATGTGACCGAAAAATTTAAATGTTAAAGACGTATTCTTTAAATTACTGCTCATCATGATTCCTTCTGTTAAGAAATATAAATTTTACTTAAGAAATTAGTTTTGCAATTAATTTCAATTCTATAAAATTCAAATTAGCAGCAATTAAACATTAATAATTGCATATATATGTTTCAGTTTAAAAAATATTCTATTAACACATTATTTCACTGAAATAAATTCATGTAACTTCCATTTCAAAAGGATGTAATAACTGTATCGGCTCTTCTGAAAAGTAACCTTGCTGTTTTCATTACACAAGCATGGGTGAGATTGCCTATTCCATGAATAAATTCCTATTATTTATAAATCCTATAACAACTTGGAACGTTCAACAGTTCCAACTATCAATGCAACATTTCCAATTTTCAAGTCCTTGTGTTTATCAGGAATTTTGAAGTGATGTACAGAGTTCGTATTAAATATACATTGTTCTTTCCGTTTCAACCGTAGCTGTTTTAACAAATTTGTTTGACAATGTTTTCTTCTTAGAAGAATTTTTCTAATCTTGGTTACCGGTTCAGCAAAATGTAATGGCCAGTTGAATCCAATTTTTCCAAAATGAAGGAAATGAGTGGATGCTAGAGGTTCTGTCTCTTTTTAAATAATTAGTGGTGTACGTTAGTGGACGTGAGTTCAAACTCAGAGTAAGAATTGCTGAAACTTTTTCAAATGTGAGAAGTGCATTTCCTAATATTTCACTCACTTCAATAATCGTTCTTAGAAACATCCTCATTAGAACGCACTTTCTATGAAGAATTTTTGTGTTACACATTGTCCCATACATGTAACATCTGCTTGTATTATAGTTCTCTTAGTTGTCTAGCGACAAATAATGAATTCAGAAATATACGATTATCTATGCTCATATCATTATCTGTATCCCACATTAAAAAATTTAAATGATTTTTAAATTATTTGCATTTATTGTTTCACAAATGTCAAATTTAAAGAATCATAGTTATTCGTTTAATTCAGAAAATTATTTTGCCAATCACCTAAACACATGTTAACTTTTAGATAAATATTTGATGTTTTTTTCGAAAATTTTAAAGCTTTTTTGGCTGTCAATGCACATAACAGTAAATCCTCTACGTTCATTGAAATACTTATCAGATGGTTTCAGGTTTTAGGTTATGGTTTCAGGATGCTAAATTTCAAACTTTCTATTATATTGTTTGATAAATTTTCTTTCAAAATAAAAAAAAAAAGAAGTTAATTCCAAATAATATTCTATTCATTCTCAGAATTTCGGGTGTTATGAAAATATCCTGTTCATGTGTATGTTGATCAATCCACAAAAATATCGTTAGATCTCTATCATTTTCCAAGTGACTTATTTATAGAAATACCTTTTCAATGTCGGCTACTAATGCGATATTATTATTTTTAAATTTAGTATCAAATGAAATAAATCTGAATTTCAAATTGGAACTTAAAAAAAACATATCATTTAAAGATAGTTTTGATGCATTATGAACCGAAGAATAAAAGTCAACGCGTTGTTTATTTGTTTATCCTTACGAATTTCTGGATGATGCTTTATATATTATGACAAGTAATTAATTTTCTAGACAAGTAATTAATTTTAAGAGTAACTAATTTTCTAGAGTTCAACCCTCTCTACAGTTCCTAAGGACTAATATTCATCAATTACTCCCTTTTTTAAATATCGGTGGGCCTCATATACCACAAACAGCCCAATGACGAGTGATGAGGGGAGGATTGTGCTTTCCATGAGGGCATTTAATATTAATTGTCCCACATTTGTGTGTCGTATGAGAAAAAAAAAGGAATCTCCCGCCCATCAATCTGACTATCAATGCAAAATGCTTTATATATATCGTCACAGGTGTCATCGAGTCTCCTTGCTTTTATAAATAGTGACTACAAAATTCTGCCAGTGAATTCGAATATCAGCCCTGCTGTACGGTAATTACTCATGTTGCTACTAGGCCACAAGTTAGTCTTATTATTGCCTTGTAGTCTTTAAACAAAAGATAGACTCTTCCTAAATCTTTTAACTAAATATTCAATCTTTTGCGACATCATTATTATTAGGAAGAACAGCATTATTAAATTTCTTTGAAAGTTTTTCATATATGTCCTTAAATTTATTAAATTCATCAAATTGTTCTAGCATTTGTTCATCGTACAATTTTTTTATCCATTTGATCATCCTTAATTTTAAACGTTTAGGTATTCCAAAATTTTTGAAGTTCCATTCAGACATTATTATTAGACCATTCGAATTAAATGCGATAGAAAGTCGTTTGTACAATGCCCATCTGATTTTTAGTTGGACGACAGTTAGTAAAAGACGTTTACATTTTCCAGTCATGATTGACCAATTATTCTTTTTCCAATTTCTTAATCGTATCACCAATCCTAATGTAGGTGTGGTCATTATATTTGGGTATATGGATTACAATTTCTAAAGTTTTAATAATATACATAATCTCTGTCAATAAGAAATGTCTGGAGCGCAGGCAGAGTATCTCATCTCCGCCCTAAGTAATACTTAGTCCTTTGTGACCTGTGACCTACAACTCAAGCCTGCACGCTAAATCCCTGGTAATAAACGTTCTTTCAGCTGCAGTCTAATCAAATTCTAACTTTCGTTTCTACTGATAAACTTGTATCTAAATGTTTGAAAATATTTGGAGTCCAGAATCTCATCTTTCTTATTAGGTACTCGTGTTACAGAGGAAACCATTAGTTTATCTTCTTCTGTCGCCACATGATTAGAGTTATTTTTCTGACTATATAATTATTACTGGGGCTCGTTAAATTGACAAATTGCGAATCTAATGCACACAGCTTTACAATGATTTTCTTTACATAGAATTTCTTATAACATTCGAGGCTTTACTTCATTTATTGTAAGAATTCTTACATATTTCTAAATTTTAATTACAATTATCAGATTTGTGTTTTTTACATTGCAAAATGTGTAATGTATTTTTGTTAATGTGTTTCATGTGATCTAATGCATGTTTACCTTTAACGGTTTAATGGAAGAATATATAGAAAAATTTTTTTTTTACCTAATTTTCATATGATTTTGTATTTTTAAAATCAACAAAAGCTACATTCAATGATTTTCACTTCTATTTCATTTTAAGAGAATTTAAAAAACCTGTTAGAAATTCCTTTTTTATCATTATTAAACAGCAATATAAATTTTGAATAGAGCGAGAATTTCTTAGTTATGCGAAACTTTGTATTTGCACCTTTATTTCAACACACAATTTTTCTTAAAGCAGACATTTCAATGATGTTTTGAATTGAACCTAAATTTAATAAGCGATTTGTATAAGTAGGAATTAAAATTTGTCTTCTATCAAATTTATCGTTTATATTTTTTTTAACAGCTTTTTTATAATATCGGGTGTAATTACCGTTGCTTCCGTATCACAAAGTAAAGTTGTAATTTATAAGTAAATAAGTTTAATTTTAAGTAAATCTTTCTATATTTGGCAATGATTCATCTTCATGGATAGCTGCTTTGTACTGAGGCCAAATTTCCGAAATTTACAAATATTGAAAGAAAATGTATTTAAAGTTATGCGCGGTAATATCGTACTAGGTTTTAACTTTTGTGAGATTCCAACATGATAACAATGTTAGACAGATTTGAATTTGGACTACATAAATTTTTAATTTTATTGAAGTTTCCCAAATATCTTTTTACTCATCGTTTGCAGAGCATTATAGATTTTATTTATTCTAAGGTGCCTTCGATTTCTTTTTCCAGCTTATCTACATTTATTAAACTTCTGAACATATTTATCTAAGCCTTCTAATGATTTCTTTATGTCAAAATAAAATCGAAATATGTAAGAGAAGTTACCATAAAATACACGTATGAAGTCTACTAATGTATAAATTATAAAAAAAAATAATGTAAGTTGATTATATGTTTTTTTTTGCTTGTCATGCTTGTAATTTAATTTTTTTTTATTTACAATTTTGTTATTCGTTAAAGCGGAAAAATAAAAAATAAAAATAAATAATAATAATAATAAATGAAAATAATTAGTTTTTCTGTATTTCTTTATTCATTTTCAAATTTAAATTTTTTGAATTGAATATTACCTTATTCACCTTGATTTGAATCATTTAAAGTTAAAAAATTATTGCTATTTTATTCTCAAAATCTTCAATAACATCTAATCTAAATAAACCTAAATAAGCATTATCATTCCTTAAAGAAGATTATTTATATATCAAAGATAGAATTGGCAGCCATTTACCTCATTTAATATTTGCAGTTAGTTCAATACCTTCCACAATTGCACAGTCCCAATCAAATACCATCACTAAAAAGAATACCGTAATTCAAAAATCCATTCCCCTTACCCCCTGCATAATGTAGTGCGGATACAAAAATAGTCGCTAAGCTCCAAAATACATTCAAACTTAATGGAATCGTATTTTTTTAAAATTTTATTACTATTTTTTATACCTTTTCTTATCTCCTCACCTTCCTTTTAGCTATAAATCGTAGAAAATAGAAAAAAATGAAATGGGGATATATCTAAAGTGGATATACTACCTAAATATCTAAAATGAAATCTCTAGTAGAAATAATTGTAATCAGCGCTTTACAATCACCAGTTATATTCGCTACAATGATAAGAATTTGTAGCTTAAAAGTTTATTAGCGTCACTGTAAAAGATACGTCTTCGTTGTGGTCAGATTATGCTTTCCTCCTTGTTGAAAATGCCGTTTTCTGCTATTTTTATTTTAATCTTTCTGAACCTTTCTCACAACCATTTATTTAAAACAAAAAATTTACACTTTAAATTTAAGCTAAATTAATTATTTACACTTATTTAATTTTTACACTGAATTAATTATTTACACTTATTTAATTTTTACACTGAATTAATTATTTACACTTATTTAATTTTACACTCAATTCATTATTTACACTTATTTAATTTTTCACTAAAAGCGGCTTGTAGAATACTCATCTAGGTTTCGGAACTAGGAGAGCTTTTTGTACGAAATCCAACAAACAAAACTGAATTAATCTTTTGTATCTATATCAAGGGTGGACAAATAAGTCTGTTGAGTGGAAAGTCAGTTCCTTTTTCTCAAATAAGAGGATACCGACTCCCAAAAGGCCTCTCAGGTATTAAACTGACAGTGTGTTTCGCAGAAAACCTGCATAAAGGCTGAATTTGCTAATCTTCCGCTATTTTTTCTTTATAAAACAAAGCAAACAATGCGTTTATAAAATAAAAAAAGAAGTGTTAGTAAATGTACAAAATATAACAAGTAAACATAAAATAAATGTTTAACATACAACATAAGTTTTGTATAAGAAAATTCCAATCTTTTACAGAAATTTTAAAATTCAAGCAATTAGACTTCAAACTCTGACACAAATTACTTTAGGTTAGAAAAATTCCATCTTCTAATTTCTTCTTATTTGCAAATATTTAACATTTAGAAGATAATGTGTTTTACTAAGGAATTAACTGGTTAAAAAACATCAACATCCTAATTAATCTTTTTCAGTGGTAATGTGTTCGAAATGCAAAATCAATCTAAGCAAAACGATCTCAGTATAATTTAAAAATTATAACAACTAGAAATCAATTTTTTTATATAAATCTATCTGTAAGCAATATTTGAATCTGGTGCGGAAAGATAACTAAAAAAAAATATAAATTTAATAATTAGTTTATATTCATCCGAACTAAATAAATATTCTAGTTTCCAATAAAATAATCAGTGCTTAATAAGCCGAATGGTAGTAAGGTTTTATTAAAATGTGTTTTTGTTCTTTTGGATAAGAAGTTACCCAAACCCAAACTGGCATTGTTGGTGTTGTTATTATTGTTGTAATTCTAAATTTATACTTTTATTTACAGACTTACTTTTGAGTAATTATAGTTTTTCCACATTTCAATGTACAGTTTTTGTTTATTTTATTTACACTTGTCTAATTTGTACATAAAATATGTTATACAATGGTGTGCGAAACGCAAGCAACATTGTAATTTTTAAGCAGATAATCATAAAATTGTAATAAATTCCTACTTGCGATTAATATAAAGAATGCAATTCCGAACAAATGTGATTCGTATGCAAATAGCAGGAACATGAAGATATGCAAAATGCTTGCAGTGCAAGATAACATAAATGGACAGTAAAATGAAGGAATTTAAGACGCTATTAAAGACATTAAAGCAGGATAATGGTTTCTCGAGGGCAGCCCAGACACACGATATAATATGTATATAATATTAGATTTGACCAGTATGTCTAATATTAGTACCTACAACAGCCATTATCATAATAACCAGCGTCATAATCTTGTATCTTGCAAGTTAATTCGGATAACATTATTGTATTTTAATATAATAGATTAATTACATATTCTCTAAATCATTATATATATACATATAACTCTTTTTTTTTTAGTATGTATAGGAATTTTATTATTTTCTTTTATGTTTGTATGCATATATTCATGTAAAAATACTTTCTTTCTTTACTTTTAAATTATTAACTATATAATATAACAATTCTATCTATAACTCTATAACTTGATGATTGAAATCACGATATTTAACGACATTTAATTTTGAAAATAATGAGTTTAAGAATGCTTAAATTTTCATTTTAAGTATGATGACATTAAAATTTGAACATTTAAGCTAAATTTTTTATCATTTCGTTTATTTTTATAAATATTTTCAAAATCCAATAAAAAAAAAGAAATTATTTATTTTATTTACCCTTAACTTTTTCTATTTGACGCGTACTCTGAAATATTCATTTCATCATTAATTCATCAGTAAATAAATCATGAATATAATGTAGCGTTAATTAAAACCCTTTTCACGAATAATATCATAATATATTACTGTATCGTTTAATCTATATACATATAAACAAATGCTTCTATATGCTGTATTTCAGTGTATCTTAAAAAAATAAATTCATTTATTGTCCTATTTTTTTTCTCTTAATTAACCATTTTTTGTCACATATGTCTATTTGAAATATCTGGGGAATCTGATAGCAAAATTTAGAGACTTTTTTTGTTAAAATAATTAATATTAATTATTTTAAATATTCCATTTTTGATGTTTATGTGATAGAATTTTTAAAATATATTTTTATTTGTCTTAAATGCTCTATCATATAGGCCTATTTATATATTTTATTTTTTTTTTTTTTTTTAATTAATAGATAGTTATTCATAATATATTTTTATGACTTAACAAACCATAATTCTTAATCGTTATTGGTGTTTTGTTTTCACTATCGTGATTTACGCTTGATTCCTTTTCTCTATTCAAATTTTTTTTCCTAATAAAATTTATCAAAACTAAAAAATGTAGAAATTTCGAAAAAATTCACATGTATTACTTATTTATTGACGTGCTTATTAAAAACAGAAATTAATATGAAAATAAAATGATTTATTTAAAATGATGGATACATTAAAGAACAATTTAATTCCTCACAAATTTTGATTTTATATAATAAATAAAGTATTAAAACTAAATATTAATAAAGTATTAATATAAGTGTAAATAAATTTAATAAAGTAAACAATAAAAAATATTAATGATAACTGAGAAGATATGGTTTTAATTTTTTTAAATACAATATCGTGTAATACAAGTATTATTTATTGAGCCATAGCTTAAAACCACAGAATATAGCTGTCAAAAAATATTCTTTTCATGACCAAACAAGAAGATTCAATTATTAAAAAATAAATAACGAAAAATAAATTAATAAAACATGTCACAGAAATAAAATCAGCGACTGAAAGCCTTCATAAATTTCAATTTATATTTTTTTGACAAAAAAAGAAAGATAATAATGAATTTGATACGAATTAGATAGGTTTTCTGGTACAAAATATATGAGATCAATTTTTCATGAAGTAATTTCATGTAGTTTGTCCTATTAATATTTTTTTCTTCTTTCCCTTTTACATCTATTTCATAACATTTTGCTTAAAAATAACCGGAAAATGAAATGCTTCTAAGTTAAATTTAAAAAAATTTTAGAATTTTCTCCGTGTTTTATCATTAATAGCAATTTTTGGTTTTAAAACGGTTCATCATAACTGAATTAAATATAGGAGTGAATAAATGTGAGTTTATTAGTATGAATTCAGGGGAAAACAATTAACATATATGTAATATTATATAGGATTTTGTCTACCAAAATTTTTTAATATATTTAACTGGAAAAAAGATTTTGCAAAAGAATTTTGAAACATGTGATTAAATATATTTAATATATTTGAAGAAAATGCATCAATATATTTAAAAATCAATTTAAAATTTCTTAATTAAAAATAGAAATTTATACGTTAATTAATATCAAATATCAATATATAAATTTAATTACATCTAATCCTATAAATATAATTATAAGAATAATGCTATAATTATAAATTTATAAAATAAATTTGTAACTAAAATGTATAAATTTATAAAATAAATTTGTAACTAAAATGTATAAATTTATAAAATAAATTTGAAACTAAAATGTATAAATTTATAAAATAAATTTGTAACTAAAATTTATAAATTTAAATATAATTAATGCTCACGTAATATTATATTAATACTGATTTAAGCAAACATTATAGTATAAGTTTTTATGTTTTACAAATGTTATTCAATGACTGTTATTATTATTACATTTATATTTATGCCAGATATTGTTGAATGCGTTAAAATGCAATACGAAATGCATTAGGTGAAAAAAGAATTTTCATAGTAAAAAAATTTAATAACTAAGAAAATCCCGAACACAAATTATATTTTCAATAAAAAAAATTAAGAACTAATGAATTAATTAAAATTTAAATAATAAATAGGTACATAGATATAAATAAATTTGTTAGTTTGCCGGAATGTTTTCGTGCTTAAATTGAAATTGTCACATTGAAATCACATTGAAATTGTCAAAAAATTTAGTTGTAGAAACTGAAAACGCCCAACTACAATAAAAGTATAGTGAAAAATTATGTGTCTATGTTAAGGAAATAATTAATGGTAACTTTATTTATATTTAAATTAATGTATTTCACGTTATTTAATAATAATAAATATTTAAACAATTTGTAATTAAAAGTTACAATACAATTGGATATAATTAAGAAGATATGGAGTGCCTAAGTGAAATTATTATTTTGAAAATTTACAAAATTAAAACTTAAAAAATCTTTAATCTTTAATAACTGTAATTATTTAAAACATTGTTTACTAAATAAGAAAAAGTTATTCATTTTGATAAAATGAAATAAATCTGTTATAGAATCAATCACAGACAGAAAAACACAGTTATACTTATTCAAGTAATTTAAAATTTTGCACAGCGTTCCAAAACTACTAAGCGATTAGTTTTCTGACATTATTTCATCTTTTTTTCTAGATTTGTCTGACTTTCCTCAAAGTCGTAGTGACCTTCGCTTACATAATTATTAGTTAATGGCATAAGTGCTCATACCGGAAAAAGTTTCTTCTCATTTTACCAGTAATAACGATCATCTTCTATGACAGCTTTCCATCGCCTTTTCTAGCACATTTAAACCAGAGTATACTAATATGAAGGAAAAAAGATAACTGAAAGAATAAAGATAACTGAAAGAATAAAGATAACTGTAAAAATAGTCTATTAGCATTCTGCGGTAATTCTCCCAGTTAGCCTCTAGATTAGAGCCACCGACTTCGGCACTCGCACAAACATCTCAAAGATATTGCTTGTCTCCGTCTGGCCTATCTGTATGCTTTTAAAGTATACTTGATAGGGCACAGAACCTACAAAAATTTTAAATAAAAAAACCTACAGATAACTTTTTCTCGTTCTGTGAACAACATAGTTCTAAAATAGCAATCAGATTGCTGAATGTTGTGTTTATAGGTTTTAACACTTTGCTTGAAGGGCAGATTTCAAGAAAATAAATAAAGATAGTCAAGGAAAATATTAAAAAAAAGCAAATAAGAAGTTTTTATCATTTAATTTTTATGAACAGCTGTGCGTAACCCTCTAACTGTCCTGTCTCAACGCCCTTTCAAATTTCATTCCGTTTGATTTCGTCATTACCGAACACGAGATTTCGTGTATAGTGATAAATTCGCATTGCAATAGTTTTTGACTGAGAATAATTATCCGCAACCACTATATTAACGATTCTAAAAAAACTCTCACAAAACAGCAATTGTAATAGGAATAATACTAGTTTATTCTGTATTGTAACTTTGTTCCCATAGCTTTTCCGATTAATACAGAAAGCAATGCTTTCAAAGATTTATTAGAAATGCTTTCTACGAGTAATGCTTTTAAAAGGAAGTGTACGAGTACCATAGGATTTTAATTGGAAAATCAGAAACGAGGTTTCAATATGCAACAACTCAAAGATTTCGGAACTTAACAAAAATGGAATTTTGCTTTAACAGTATACACTACAAACAAGCTACTGCCTTATTAGATTGAAAGTGAGTTCATGACTTTAAATATGAATTTCATGTAGCAGAAATCTTTCTACACATTTTCATATTTTGTGCATTTAAGAATATTCGGACTATTTGCCATCCAATGTTATAAGGTCGTTTTTAATTAATAAAGTGTTTTAGTTGACGTTTTTTTTTTTTTTTTTTATTTTTCAAATTTCAATTTCACTTTTGTGTAATATTTCTTTTTAAAATTTAATTTAAAAGCAAAAATTCTATATTGAACTTCAACGATTTAGTTTTACAAGACATTGCGAAGTTTTATCTGAAAATAAAGGTGTTTTTAGCATTAACCTTCAAATCATAGATTTTGGTTAAGTTATTATTTGCGGGTCAAGAGGATTAAAAAAGATTATGACTTTATCCCAAGTTACCTAGTTTTCAGAATATTGAAATCACGATGACGAGCAATTAAGCAGTTTTTTTTATATCAGTGGCTGATAAGGTATTTTTCAAATGGCTTAAATATTCATTGCTTCTCTTTAAGGTGAATAATTTTTGTAATTATAAAAACTGACACAGAGGAAAATTTAATATTAACGCTTTAAAAAATGCTTCAATTTACTTCTTTCATCATAAAGATAGCACTTTAAAGGCAAGAATTTAAATCTGATTAAGAATTTTGAAGAAAAGTTCGAGTTGATATTTTCTAGTTTTATAAACATGGCGAACTCTCTACGAACATGTAAAAAGGAAATTAAGTTTTCATCAAATTTCTGCATAGATATACAATTATATAAAGAACTTTTCTAAATAAAGTTGTGAAATCGTTGTAAAATATTTATACAATTTCTTATGACTTAGGTAAAATTCTTAATATTGCAATATTTTATGAAAGATTAGTTCAAATTATAAAACGTACTTATTAAAAATTTTCTAAGTAATTTCTAATAAATTCGGTAAATTAGAAACAAATACAAGAACTCTCTTTTTATATTAAATTTAAAAAATTCGATTTCCGTTTTTATTGACATTTCCATGGCTATTTTAATTAGATCAAAATTTATTTAATTTTATTATTTAAAAAGTAATATTACTTTGTTTATATTAGTAATTAATATAAAGCAATTTACATGAAAAATTAAATGATTTAATTATTATAGTACTGTGATAAATATGCTATGATGTGATTGCAATTTTTATTTTAAAGTAAAAAAAAAAAAAAAAAAAAAAAAAATTCGATTTCAATTTTCTTACATTTACATTTTGACATTATTTTCATCCTCAATTTCATTTTTAATTTATTATTTAAAACAATATCGATGTGTTTGTAACTGAGATTTTTTGCAAAGAAATTTACATGAAACACAGTTCGATTATTGGTTATTTGTATTGTTCAAAAATATATATACGATACAATAGTGACTTGTAGCTTTTAATTAGTGTATTGGTGCATTAACCGAGAAAGAAGCTTTCTTCAAAAAGTTTATTTATCCATACGTTTTTGTATTTTAATATTACAGGTATATCAAAACTACATCTATTAATGATATTAAAATGGCTCATGCTGGTGTCATTCTTTAAATATGTTTGATAGCTTCGAAGGATTTAATTTTGTGTTCAATAATATTATTATAATGCAAGCCTTATGTATAATATTGTTATTACATAAGGCTTAATTAATGTTATTATTATGTTGAATCTATATTTAAAATATTGTTAATATAAGTAGTAAGTAAATTGAAAAACTAAATTTTCATAAACTATTGTAAATTTTTCTCTGAATTTCTTTTTTTTTTTTTCACTTAATTTTTTTTTTATTAAATTTATCCACCGAATCAATTAGCTCACTGCTGTAAATGGAGATTACTGCCATACACACAGAATTTGGAAATTCTTTTGATTTCTCTGAAATCAAAATTGCAGAATATGTTACAAAACGAAGTTAATTTGAGCAAATGATTCTATTTTAAGGTCAGAGCTAAAATGCATGTTAGGACATTCAGTTAAATCCTTTGGAAATAAAATTTATATAACCATATTAAATTATAAAATCGTTATCTACTTGTATTTAATAAATACTTTTTGTACTATAAAACTAATTTTCTTTAATTATTTCAGCTACTTTTAGACCTATCATGAAATTCTGAGTAATTTATTTGGTGTTTCATCTATAAATATGACTTTCATCGTCATACAAATTTATTATTTTCGAATAATAAAAAAATAATGCTTCACAAAAAATTCACTTATGTTTTATTCATGTTGCAATTCCAATAGAATCAGTAGAATTAATTAAAAATTTCAAATGAATACATCATTTGAGTAATTTCAGTTTATTTCAAATAATGCAATAATCCCATTTTATAAATGACTTATCGCGATAATAATCCTAAGCATAATGATCGATCGTTGTTGCCTTACAATTATAAATAAATTGTTTAAATGATTCCTCAGCCATACGATTTGAACTAAATAGAAAACATTCGACAATTATTTGAAAACAATTAAGAAACATAACATTTTTAAATCTACAATTAACATCTTTAATATTAAAGTCTGTCTGCATTTGATAAACATACGATGTGAATTATCATACCTCGCAATTGGAAAAAATATTTAATCACATCTAATTATTTCACTACTTTATTATTTGTGTCTTTCAATTTATAATATTTAATAATGCAGGCTATTTCTCTTTCTAGATAAATTTCTTGACTTCTTTTTCTTGTATAAATCCACAATTTTTTACCTCACTCCTCCACAGTGATTCGAAAAATCTTCTCATTGGATTTGTTGTCGACAATTACCAGTTTTAAAAAAAACAGAATAATCATAAATCTTTCCAAAGACAATTAAAAGTTGCGCAACTTTGTCCCATGCTCTCTCCAACACTTAGTGAAATATCCTGTAAGACTGCAACAATTTGAAGTCATTTGACTTCTAAATGATTAAAATATGAGCACTCAATTTTTATCTTACAAATTTTATAGATTAAAAATGTCCTCAATAGCCATTCCTTAAAAGAGTTATCACTAAATAGTCCACCAAAATGAGAATCTTAATCAAGTAAATTTGATAAGAACAAACGACGTTCGATAAATACAATTCTCCTCACAACTACATTCTATGGCGTTTCTACTTCAGACAATGCTCCACTTTTTAAACCATATTCATATTTCGTTTCCGGCGGATTGGTCAGTGAAATAATCCTTTTCCGAATACTCTTGTAATTGTTGCTGAATTTGATTCCAAGTTTTGAATCCCCTGGGCCATTGGAAATGTGGCATACTTTTATACAAGGATAATGTTTTTTTTTTTTTTTTTTTTCCTTTTCTTTTCCTTAAAATAAAAAGATTGCATAAAATATGTAAATATAATATCAATGCTTTGGAATTAAAGATAATAACCAATATATACCTTCATAAATTAAATTTTTTTTTAACAGAACTATGCAATAATCAGAATACTTGTTGATTTATTTGTGTGAATAAAATATTTTTCTACATTATCATCAATAAAAACATAAACGTAATTTTTAAATAAAATTTATGAAATTAATAATATGGATGGATATTGTTCTTTAAAAGTTTATATACACTGCTCAAAATAATTAGGGGATACTAGGAATTCAGTATGAAATAACACTATAATAGACATTTTTTTAAGCAAAAATGAAATATAAGAGGTTAAAACGAAAATTATAAGGTTTACAAAGTTGAGAATATGTAAATCTTGTCTGTGACGCCGTTTTGACGACGATATGACTACGCGTTTTATTTGATGAGAGAAAAGCTACATGTAGTTTTCTTTCTGAGATTAAAAACAATTAATTGACAAGCTTTGAATATTTTGCAGAAGTGAATACAATGTTTCAGCAAGATGACTTAGCTGAATCGGTAACCTGGACAGCTATTGGCTATTTAGAGGCTGATCAAATATAATGTTTTGCAGCGGAAGCGTTAGGAGTTCTCAAAGTGACCTTTCCAGATTACGCAATAGGCTTTTTGGAAAATAGAAATGTTCATCGGATCAGGGGAGAAGGTCGTATGCGTACAACAGCATGCAACAGCACGAAATAAGGGTCGGTATTTAACACTAATGGCCAAAAGAATCCTCTTTATGAACACCGTTTTCTTGAGATAGCACCTTCAGAGCGCTACTAGTCCCAGAGGGTCGACTTAAACTATTCGAAACCGACTCCAACATGTGGGTTTGGATGCTTGCAGACCTATACATTGGGTTTCATTGAAACGGGCTCTTGTGTTGCTCACAGAAGGTGAGGAGGAGTCACAGGAGCACAGGACACAGGATCATCTTAGATGAGGACAAGATGAATGGAGCATCAGGTTCTTCATGAACGAATCCTGCTTTAGTGCACAACTTGATACTATCGGAATTCTCATCTGGAAAGAACCTAGTACATGAAGCACTCCTGCATTTTTGCATGAAATTGTCCTATTCGGCGGAGGGGAATTGAGTGTCTGGCCTTGTACTTATATCAATGACTTGCCCATTATCAAGAATGGAGCACTAACGACTGATGGTATATATATAGTGATGGTATCCTCAGACTTTCTGTATTCCTTACACTACAAAAAGTCATTAATTAATTCTCATGGATTGTAATGGCACGCCACATTGCACTCAGCTAGTAGAAAATCTCCTATACAACGAAGGAATCCTTCGAATTGATTGGGCAGTATATTCCACAGACCTAAGTTCAATAGAAATTAACATTCTAGGTAGAAGGTTTACAAGTCGCAAGTTAACCACCCCAGAAACTGCTGACCCCCCAGCAGTTGGAAAGCTGTCTTCTACAGGAGTTGGAGATCCTAGTCCCTCATTGATTCCATGCAGCATAGGTGTGCGACGTTGCTTTTAGTCAGAGAAAGCATACCGCTTATTGAAACTCATATCGCTTATATTGAAACTCATACCGCTTATTCAAACGTATCACTACTTATGAGGAATCACATTTTTTGTTTATTTGTAAAATATGCACAAACTGTATATTTTTTTGATTACCGACAAATATCGTCAATAAAATTTAAATACTCTAGGTCGTTGCTTCTCCTTTTCTGATATCTTACAATACCTATACATCACATAAGAGTCGCCAAAATATTTACTCTTTCTCAGTTTATTCCAAAAATTATATTATCTGCTATTGTTTTGAGCAGTATATATATAAAAAGAGAGAGAATTTACATATATGCGTGTGTAAATTAAGGGAGAATTAAAAGGATGGAAATAGCTATACAAAAGCCCAACAGTTTTTGCTACAAATAAATTATCATGTACTATAGTGTTTCTCAATGGATTATATGCTTGGGATTCGTTTATGCAAATAATCACATACAATGCAAATTAAACAAAAACGTTTATTATTAAACTGATCTTAATAGTCATCACTTGCAGTCATGCTATTACACTCTTGTAGATCACGCATGACACTAGCATTAACCTTTTTTTCACAGCTAGGGCTTCAGTGCACGTAGGCACATATATATATATAAATCTACTAGTATTAAGGTGAATAAGAACGTTGTATATCACTTTATTGCTTATTCTGTACTTTGTTTAATTGTATATTTTGTCCGTATATAATTTTAAGAATTTTTAAGAAAGTCTTAAAAATTAGAAACATGCAATCCCAACAAATTATGGATTTCTTCTCTGTATTAAGATATGAGCTTAAAACCGAACTCCTTGTCAGACCTGAAAGAATCCTCTGTAATGATGTTTTGAGGCAAAAATTGAAACTTGCCCTACAAAAATTGTTACAGACCATATTGTTTATATTAAAGTAGGTATAAAAACATTTTCGAGAAATTACGAAGCTCTTGGAAACGCTAAAACATTTGACAAATGGGTTCTATAAAATTCCACAAATATGCATAAATTGCAATGTTTGCAGATTTGCACATCATTCGACAAAGAAATTGTTTCTATTTGACCGTATCACTACTTATGAAGAAACTTTTATACTGTATGATAATCGTAAGTGCTCAGCACATTTGCTAGATGTATATGAAATGCCTATACATGCATCCAAACCGAATTTACATCCAAGAAGACAATGGTGACGGTTTTGTTAAAAAAAAAGAGAGTTATGCACTTCAATCTTTTAGAAATTGGCCAAACAATTAATGCTTAGTATTTCTGTCAGCAATTGATAATGTGCCTCAGAAATTGTTGTCATTAAGTACTGTTAAGGACCACCTTTGGTAAATAGAAAAAGTGTTATTTTCTCCATGATAACGCAATATTTTTGAAT
Organism: Caerostris extrusa; assembly: GCA_021605095.1. Taxonomy (NCBI): domain Eukaryota; kingdom Metazoa; phylum Arthropoda; class Arachnida; order Araneae; family Araneidae; genus Caerostris; species Caerostris extrusa. The sequence continues at coordinate 29,867 of BPLR01007634.1, forward strand.
ATATTTAAGTGCATACATTTTCAGGTGGGCGCACTTTTTTGAACATTTTGATGATTTATTCCAACTTAAGAAATATTTATCGACACTACAATCATCACTATCGGTATCAATGTCCACTTCTTACTCACAGGCTGTATTTTTCTCTCTTGTTTCCTCATATCATCTAATACATCTTCCATTAGCATACGCAGTACTATTCCCTTGTCATGTTCCTTACAGTACTTAGACTGATATCACACTGAATGTTTCTTCTGAACTAATTTTAGATGCAAAAGTAAGAAAATAATTACCAAAAAATAATTGTTGACAATGAAGATTGAAAATACTAAATGAATTTTTTTTTTTCACCTCTGGATTCGAATAAGGTTGCTTGGCGTCTGCTAAACTCCAGTGTGTACACTAAAAAAAGATTCTTCCGTCTAGTTCTGAAAAGAAAAAACACAGTACTACTAAGGAAGGCTATTTCAAATAAAAATGAAAATTATTAGATGAAATAATTTTTTAAATATTTACCTTTAGAATCAAAGGAGGCTTGGCGTCTGTCAGACTCCACAAGAGCACATCCTTCTAGTACTGAAATAAAACTAACGCTGTTTTGATTGTTTCTATGCATTTATGTTTAGTTAACAGGATAGACGACAGCAAGCTAGATGATCAGTCTATTTAATAGCGATGAATAAAGAAAATGCGCCTGGCGTCTGTGAGTGGGTGCAGAGAGAAGAGCTTTGTCAATCACGAAGCTGTCAAAGTAGAGTTTATTGAATTTATGAATTCTAAATCAAAGATGTTGTTTGAAACTGACATAAAAATGTTTTGCAGTGTATTGCAGAAAGTATTCATGTAGATGAATCATATTTTAATTAAATATGCTCCAGCAATTTGTGTCTGTAATCTTTTAAAAATTGTGACTCAAAAATTAATTTTATATGGAACAATCTCTCTCTCTCTCTCTATATATATATATATAGTTAATATATAAATTTATATACATAAAATTTATATACATAATTAATCTAGATTTCATAAAAAATACAAGTTACTAAAATTAATACCATTTTAGCAAATGAATCATTTAAACGATAACAATTTAACATGTTAACCAACAGCCACAGTTATGGAATTATGCAAATAAACAGCAAATTCACTAATAAGTATATAAGTTACAATCTTGCATAATAAATCATTTACATTATACATCAATAAATATTAAATTAGCATCTTTTATTTTTAGTTCATGTACCCACTCAATTCTTTCCTTTATTAGGGCAAAGTTGTTCTTAATTCAATAAACTCGAAAGTCGTACTTACTTCAGTTCTTTTGTGGTCGACTGCATAGCTGTTGGTCATCACTCATTGTGTACTGCGTTCATATCTAAATTAATTTCTTTGTAATATGTTTCTTTTCACCACAAGGTGGATCACAAAGGGAACTAGGTGCCCTGCAGGACTTGCTTGTCGTTTTCGTTCATTTCCTTCAGTTAATTGAGTAGAGTTTTTATCACATTTTTCGATTATTTTTTTTTTTTCTATTGGTCTGATATTTTGCGTTCTCACTTCTCCTCTATACTGAATTCTTCAAATTACTTCCCCCCCTTCTTCCCTTTTTTTATTTTCAAGGTCGTGTTTTATATTCTAAGTAATATTTCTTATATTCCTTTCTTTATGCGATCCTTGGTGCTATCTTATTATAGTCTTTTAATTTCTCCACATCTGATTTGGCCAAAGAGGGAAAAATTATCACCTTAACACTTGAAATTAACCTCAATTCATGTCAAGCCCTCTTCACGTGCAAATATGTGGATTAAGGTAATGAAGATACAAATTACCTAATACTTTGATGAAAATAAGACGATTATGTTATATGTTAATTTAAATCCTTGTTGGTAACACAACTTGGATTGAGACATCCAGTAGTTTCCCATTGGAGCCTCAAATTTTTCTTAAATTCATTAGAAAGGAATTTAAAACTGCAAAGTGTAACTCTGGGAATATTTAAACTAAATAAATGAACTTTTAGTCCGTTTATAAATAATAGCTTATACTAATATATGATATAAAATATCTTAGTAGAAGGCATACAGTAGAAATGCAAATTAAAATTTATTGTTCAAAGTTTTGGGCAGTAATGATTCCCTTTATGCAAAAACAGACCGATTTTATTATGTGATCGCACTTAAATGATGCCTTGACATTTATCAATTTGATTTTTATGACTTTGAGTGCGGTAGATCATTGTAGCACTCCGTTGTTCTTAAATAATTAGAGCAGAAAAAACACAAGAAATGCAAGTGATTTAGTCTGTACTCGCTTTGTTATGCATCCGATATCGGACGTTCAATTTAGTGTTTTTATGAGCTATTCAATTTGTCTTGGATTGTAGCTGAACAGCCTGGCTTGGTCGAAGAGGTTTTTTTTCTCTTAGAATAAAAAAAGATTGACCTTGTGCAATTTTTTATAAGAATAATACACATTAACATAATTCTGAAATTTTAGACAAAAAAAAATACATAATTTAACAATGTAATCAATAAAAAATGTAATTAAACAATAAATTTAACTTTAAACAATATATAGACAACACAACTACGATGCTCAAAACCAATTAGATAATCTAATTTGTGATGCAATAAATTAAAATATATATATATATTCAAGTTATTTGCTTCTTAAAACTGACTTTAGAGCTTTACAAGCACATTTCAAAATTTATTATTTTTTTATGATCAAATCTTATAATTGAGCATTTCATGTTTTAAAAGAAAAATGCTTTGCTAAAAATAAGCACATTTCTCCTTCCTAAAAAATTGTTGAGCTGTTATATGTTTTTTTGATCGATTCTCTTGTTCTGCCTTCCAATAAGAAACCATTCTGGTTGAAGCGGAAAATGAAAAAAAAAAAAAGAAAGAAGTGAAGAAATGAGTGAAGAAATTCCTTGTTTCAAGTAAAAACTTTTCAGAACTTTCTAGAAAAAAAATATCAAAACAGAGTGAATTATCGTGGATCATTTTCGCATGCATTCGAAACGAAATGTTGAAAGGCTTTTTTTTTTTACTTCAATCTGCCAGAGAAATTTATAAATATCTGTTTTGAGAAAATAAGGAAATAAAATTCTTTTTGAACACTTATTCATTGGATATGTCAATACTTGTTCCAATTTAAAATGAATATATTACGTTTTCAGAAGAAAACAAGTAAGATAATGTCAAAAACAATATATATTTGAGAAGTTCAAGAGATATCTGATAATTTCAGTCCCAAACATAATAAAAAGATAGTCTGCTTTTGCATAAATAACCCTTACTGCCAAAGTTGAACAAAAATTATAAATTGCATGCCTTCTACTAAGAATATAGTATATATCAGTAAGCCGTAGTATTTATAAATGGATTGGAATTTCACTTATTTAGTTTAAGTATTCAGAGACCCAAGCTTGCAGTTTAAAATTCCCTCTACTGAATTTAAGAAACACTTGGGGCTCAATGGTAAACCATTGGATGTCTCCCAAATTGTGTTACTATCAAGGATTTAAAATTAACTTATGGACATTGTGCTCCTATTGCAATGTATCCAGGCTCCTGTACTTTCGACGTGAACATTATTAAAATATAATGAGCAAAACATAAAAAAATCTGATAAATTAGAAGGATTTGTTACATTAAGTACCATAAAATATAACAATGAAAAATATGTGTATATTCTGTATAAGAATTTCAAATAAAAAAATTTTTTAAAAAAATTTCAAATAAATTTTAAAGCTTGACTTGCAGGCCATTGGTAATAGGCATATGTTCGAAGAGGGGGAACCTTTGTAATCCCTGGGGGGAACAACGAGGAAGACCCGATGATGATGACTATGCTTGTAATTCATCTGGCCTAGAAAGTGAGCTAATTGCTGAAATGTATTCCACTACAAGCTTTCTCCCCACTACAAGCCATGCGGGATAGAAAGTTTTCCTGGAAAAGAAAGTCTTTTTTCTACCGAAAGAACTTCCTTCGCTTCATTACTCAGTGTTGTGCTGTTCGTGGCATTCATGTGTATAGCATAAAGCTTACCGATATACATAAAAAATTATCTATCTTCATATGTACATCAAGAGCAAAAGAGTTCTGTGAGTTTGTCCGTCTGTATGTCTTATAACTAAAAATTGAATAGAAAACGATGTTATGAAATGAAGAATGTTAATAAATATTAATTCTTTAAAGAAATTTGATTAATTTCCAAACCATTGTTTTTATAAAAATAATAGAGTATTTATTATTCCAGTTTTAAAAACACATAGTACATCTAGTTACAAAAAACTACTTGGTTTTAAATAACATTCTAAGATTAACATTTGAAACTTTCTAATCATGCATGTTTTGCTGCCTTGTGTTCTGGTGCCAGGATGTAATGATGCTTTACACTTTTTTACCTAACGTGAAAATAATTTGTATTCTCGACTTTGACATGAGAAGACGATTCTCTCTTCTGCTTATAAGTAAGTAAAAGGAAACATTCTTTTATATAGTTTGTAATTTAGTTGCCAAAATGCCAAGATAATATTTGATTAAATGTAAATAATTGTACAGATTCTTCAAAGTAAAGTTATATGGAAAGAAGACTTGAAAATTCTTAATAAATAATTGCTCACTGGAAACTTAATTGTTTTGAAACATCATGGACAATTAATTACCATGTTTTATTAAAAAGAATATTAGATACTTACACAAAATAATTACATAAATTAAGCAAGGAATTAAACAATAAAAGCAATTAAAACAAAATTTCACATTCGATTTGAAAAATGAAACTCATAGGGTTTCCAACAGTTTTTAAATCGATAGTGTTTTCAACACAAAGAAAAAAAAACATTCCCTGTAATCAAAATTAGTAGAGTCCAAAGACATTTGATAAGAAGAGATAGAATCTTAAGAGAGATGAGGTCTTCAGATATATAAAATTGACAGAGTGTATAAATTTGATAGAGTCTTAAGATATTTGCATTGGAAGTTTTATATGTTTCAATTAATGGATTCCATTCTTGAATGCCTGGATATCATATTTTTGAGCAAATCCAACATTCTTGTTTTCTGCCGTTCTATTTTAAGATGATCATTTTGTGTTTCATTGATGAATATTTAGATGAGGCCGGCAGTTGGGGGGAGAGGCAGTCGTTCGAATCCCATCAAGCAGGGGGCGTTTCCCCTCTGGAACGCAGTAAATTTGGATGCTTGGATAAAAGCTTTCTTCAAGGAGAATCTTGTTTTCCTTTAATGTTTAGGGAATTTAGCATTATTTTATCTTAAATAAAGTTTAAAAAGATTTTCTATTTTAGGAAACGATTTTGAATTAATAGCAGGATAAAAAGGTTTGTCATTATGTATAAAACAAAGAATGCATAATTATTTTTTTCATTTAACAAATTATAGAATCATCAAATATAAACATTAACCCAAAAGTGACGTTCTTATCTTGATGTCTTTAATGAGATCAAAACGAGCTATTTTGGGACCAAACCCTTTTTTCACTAAAAGAAAATTAATGCAATGTAATTTTAGTCTTATGAGTCTACATAGAGGAGGAGCAAAAAAGAAAATATATTTATTTAGAAAACCACAAAATATTGTGAAAATGCAACGTCAGTCAAAATGGTTAATTTTCCGAAACATGAAACTTTTTTAAAACCTATGTTATATGACGGCAATTTTCTACAATGCCTTTGTATAAAGTATATGCATTACATTTTGTACATGTGAACATTTTACATAATATTATGTGCGTTACATTTTCCAATGTAGGCTTATATTTTAGTATAATAAAAACATAGCTTCCTAATTTTTTTATTAAAGTACTGACATCTATGAGAATAATATAAAAGTATGCAGAATTAGCTAAATAGAATAGAATTTTTGGTTTTGTTTTATTGGGTATAAATGGCCATAAATATTTTGTAATTAACATGTTAGTTTAGAAGCAAAATCAGTATTTACGTTTTTTTTTTTTTATTTATATATTTTTAAGATATTTATTTCCAAAAAATTCATTTCATTTTTAAAATTGCGTTTAATTTAGTAATATGCGGTTATTCTAAATAATTCAAATTAGATGATACAAATATAAAAATAATTCAATAAAAATTATTTCACTTATTACTTTTGTGCTTGATTGCTACATAAAAAGAAAACCAAGTACTTAAAACAATCTTTAAATAATGTAATTTCTCACCAAAATCTTTAGTTTATAATTATTATGTTATATTATTTATTTTTTACTAATAAATAAATATATAATATATATATATATATATATATATATGATTATATATACATATATTGTCTGCCCATGTATGTGCATCTCGCCTTCAGACAGTTTTTCCAATTTCTAACAAAAGTCTTCATTTAGTTGAAAATTTTAAAATTTGCTATAGAAGATTTAAATTAATTGTTTAGTTTTGTAATTCGAAAGTTAGTTTGTAATTTTATAATTCTACAATAAAACATTTAATAGAACAGTTGTACAATTTACAATAGTGAGAAATCAATCAATTGGCTATTTTTGGAAACTTCACTCAATTGTTAATTTTCAATTTCTTATTGGAAACTTCATTCTATTTTTAATTATGCATTCGATCAATCATCAATAGTATGCTTTATTACTTAATTGAGTAATATTATTTAATAGTTCTATAAATGCATGATTTTTAAGTTAGCTAGTAAAATATAATTATCTTTATAATACATAGTTTATTTTTATAATATATAAATGTATCAACATAAAATATTGATTTGGCAGAGAAAAAATCCAGGCACAGTTTGATTATCTTTTGTTAAGGAATCCCAGACGTGTGATAAAATAAAGCCTCAGACTATCAAAAGAAATAATCAGAGTGCTGCCTTCTATCAGCCTATTTGTGATGCAACAGTTCGATGACTTTGGATGACACAATTTCTTTTAGAACAACTTTGGTGAGCTGCAGCTGTTGTGTTTGTTTTTGGAAAAATATTTGCCTCATAGGGTAAACGCTCAACAAAAAACAATTTATATTTTCTCCCTAAAATTAATCCCTATCTGATGTCCCTAGCGTAATGATACTCGCCTGAAGCACACAAATTAATGAAGTCTGCGTTCATGCACCAGATTGATACGAATTACTTGAATGGCGCGTCTATGCACCGGATTGTGCAAATATTATCCTAGTCATTTTGCTATAAAAACGATGCAACTCAATCTTACTTTATTCCACCTCATGGCGACGAGAAAAAAAATGGGTGATATCAAAATAAATAACTTGTATAATCGAATTCCAATTAAAATAAAAATAATACATTACAAGGGTATGGATAACAGAATATTGGGAGGTGAAATTAACAGATGGCATTTATAACTTCAAACTTGAATCTGAATCTATAACCAGTTTTGATGTGAGATGATTAAATAAGATTATGTCGCTGAAATGTTAGGGTCTAAAAAATGCAACCCCGATCTTTGCAAATTATTGCTTTCATAAGATAAATAATTAATTGATCAGTGTCATATTAATTTAAGTAGGTATTTGGCAATCAGGCCTGCTGTTTTATTTATCTTAAAGTGACATGGTATGCGTTTATTAACTACTTAACGTCACCGTCAGTTGTAGTTACAGTTGCACAGGTTCATTTTATTACATGAATAAGCTTCAGAATAATGTTATTTTTTTTCTTTACATTCTTAGCTTTCAGACACATTCATACTATTCAATTATAAGTTTCTTGTTATTAATAATATTAAGTACTTTTATTTTGCAGAAATAAAATAAAAAAATTACAAAATTATTTGTTTGTACTTTTTACAGCCCAAACTTCATGAAGAGAATAGGGGAAAAATATACTTTGGCATCATAAAAATGAGGTTGTCATATTCCTGTTGTAAATCATCGCCGTTTGGCGACTTATCGAAACAGTATATCGTCTCAGTATGTTGCGTTTATTGAAATAGTTTTTTATTTTTATTATTACTCTTATGACTGCAATAATACTATTTATTTCCCAGTTCTGTCTTTCTGAGTTTGCAGAATTTCAACGCTACTATACTTTTGCGCAAGTGATATTTATTTTCATTATAATGCACATAAACGAATTACATATACATTACATGCATCAATATATTTCAATAATTCTGGTAATAACATAATAGCAATGTTACTACTTGATACACTGATTACGAAAATTCACATTTCTTATTATGGAGAACGACATAAATTTTCCTTGATACTAATAACAAGATATAAAAATTATTTATTTATAAAGATAATTTCATAGACTTTAAAATGTAAGTCTTTAACGATATTTCTATTAGATAAAGTTGAGTAATATCGAAATTACTTTTTACGATTTGTCTAGATATGTTTCCAGTGGTTGTGTCTTACTTCATTAAAATATCTTAAGAAAATGTAACCTGTGTATTGTAAACATTACTGAATTGGTAAAGTTTCAACGATATTTTGTTTTGATAAACTTCATAATAGTAAATTCTAATTGAGGACTTATGCTTAAACAAAATTAAAAATAGTAGTTTTAAATTCTATTTTTATATCTGCATCCATTTCCATAACTCAGCCAAGGAAAGAGATTTGTGCTACATTTGTAGTGGCTAGTTATAATTCATTTCTGGTCCTGCAGCAATTTATTATTATTTCATCAAAATTATAAACACAAATTTTCCTTCATGCTCTGCAGTCAACCAACTGAAACACTTTTAACGATATACTACTGTGTCCAAAATTAAGACCAATATTCAATTTAAAATTCCCAGGGCTTATGGAATTTCAATTTTTTTTTTTTCTTTTTTTAGGTTGTTGGCACTGTCCTTGGACATCTGCGTGAACTTTGATGTCAAAATCATTAGTGTTTGAGTTACGCTTGGCTTTGTGAGACGCTAAAACTGATTCCGGAGATTTTTGAAATGTCTGAATTAATTGAGCAAAGAACTGGCATTAAATTTTGCTTGCAGAAAAGTATAAAATGTTGAAGAAGGCATTCGGTGAGCATTCTTATAGCGGAAAGAAATGTTTAGAAGTGATATAAACAGTTCAAAGAAGGCAGAGAAAGCGCGTTGAAGCCCTCTGAACGCGTCAGAGCTCTCTGATCGATCATCAACTCCACCGACGAAGCTCACGTCCAAAAATTAAAAGATTTGATGCTTTCAAACCGTCGATTTACAATTAGAGACCTTGGCATGATGTTGGAATTTCAAAATGATGGATAAATTCCATTTTTGTGCCTCAAACGCATCAAATCTCGATTGGTACCGAAAACACTGAATGCGTCAGCTCACACTGCATTGATTCTTCAGGACGTTTTCACCAAAAATGAAACCCATATAATTCCATAACCACCGTATTCACACCGTGAGATCTCTGGCTATTCCTAAACTCAAAAGACCACTCGGGGACATGATTTGAGTCGATTGAAGAGATTCAAAGCTAATCGCCGTGCGCTTTGAAGGCCATCCTCCGATGAATTTTTAGCATGCCTTAAGGATTGGAAAAGAAGTTAGCATAAGTGCATTGTGTCCGGAAGAGATTACTTTGAAGGCGATGAAATAAATTTGAAAGAATAAATAAAGAGTTTTTGAAAAATAATTGGCCTTACGTTTTGGGCACTGTAGTATTTCCTCTGAATCAATTTATTATTTCATCAAGAGTACTAAAACACAATATCTCCTTCATGCAATACGTTCAAATTTCAAAAATTAACAATGATTCATTTAAATCTAAAATTTTATTTTTCAATATTAAAACTAAAAATAATTATTTTAGATAAATAATTAAAATAATCAAAATTTATTTATTAATTATTGTCATCATAATAATATAAACAATTATAAATTATTAGTAAAATAATCCTCAGGAAAAAAATTAAATCGCCTTATCCATTATATATTTTAATATTTTAATAAATATTAATTTTTGCTCAGTATTTTTCATGAATATTAAAAAAAAATCACTCTCATTACAAAATAATTTCTCAATGAATTCCAAGAACAAGACATTTTTATGTACCTTTCATTGAAAACAAAATTATTATTCTGTGTTAATTAACACCATATTCTCAAAAGCATGTTTTATGATCCATAATTATTTCCTTAACGGAAGATTGGAGAAGCATATCGACGACCTTCCTGAGAAGAAATAATTAAAAAAGCATCAAAAAGCCAAATACACTTTTCAAAACACCATTAAAATTGACTTTTCATGGATTAAATGACATTTTACGCATTTTTTATTAAAACTATATTGAATGAAAAATTAAAAATAAACAACCCGGCTCATTCCAAAGTGATTAACTTAATTGAAAAGGGTCATTTCAAGAGGTAATATTATTAAAGATAATTAATTTAATTAGAGAAAAACCTTGCGTCGTTTTTTTTGTAGGTTGCTCTTATATTTAATGCATTTAAACGTAATTAACTGTTAATTAATCATTCCCAGCTTTTATAAAAGGACTTGCTATGGAGGAGAGCACATCTGAATTATTTTACTGCAAACCATCATGCAGTTTTTCATATTGTTGTTGTTATATTATGAGATGGTTGTGCAGCTGTTCAAGGAACATTTAAAAGACAATTTGTTTTAAGAAATTGCTTTTTTTTTTTTTTTTTTACAGACTTATAATAAATATTATAATTATATATGACAAAAAAAAAAATGCATTTCAAATTACATACAGTAACAACGCGAAATTACGTAATAAAGTGGTGCCAAAAATTACTTAACTCTAAGCTTGTGCAAATATTAATGTAACTTGTTTTCTAATGCAGCTGGCAATACAGGACAGTTGTCTTTATGCCATAAACAATGCTGCATCGCCGTTATTCGTTTAGCACTACCCTAAGAGACACATGTAACTTGAATATATGTTAAGGACGCAGTAAAACTACCCACACAACACTCGTATTAGATCGGGACCTACGGTTTAAAGTGGATTCCGAACACAATACAAACAGCCATGGCATCGCCAGTACTGAACCCAAAACCTGTGGTTTTTCGAACGCATCAGAGCTAGACACTCGGCCATCAAGCCTTCATATTAATGTAACTGTAAATTTAACTATGTTGACGAGAATCAGTATCAACTCCAGTTGACGAAACGATAAATTAATGGTTACTTATAGCTATAACGTTTACTATAATCTTTGTTTATTGTAAATAAAGGTCTTTTATTTTACTTAATTAATCAACAAATTCCTTGTGATTAAACATTTCTACCAATAAGTCATTTCTAAAAAATAATATATCTTTTAATATACAATTTTAAGATAAGAAACAAAATCAAAATACACTTTTTAATTATTTATCCCACTGTAATTAAAAATTAGAAACTATAGTTTTCTGTAGATGAAAAAAAATAATAATAGTGCAATTGTTGGATACAATTGCACTATTATTATTTTCTGAAAATTATAGTTCTCTGAAAAATAACACGAAAATGTAACATTGCTCGTAGTAGACCTCTCGATAAGTATATATTCTTTGTTAATAATTTGATTTAATGATATTGGTTGTATAGTATTTATGTGTACATAACTTAAAGTAAACATTAAATAATAAAAGCAAATTTAACTGTTAAAGTTAATCGTTAATTTATATTAGTACTAATGGTTAACCTTCGTTTGTTAATTTTTGTTGATACCATGAACGAAAATTAATAGTTTTCCCATTTTTGTTTCGTCGTGATGTAAATAAATATATAGTGTGGTAGATATCGTTTTTGTTTGTTTGCAGCTGGATCTGGGTGTGGTCAAGTCACAAGAACACACATTTAAAAACGCACCATTTTAATTACAAGCGTATTACAAGCACGAGCATGACAAAGATTAATATACAACAGACATTTAAAAATATATATACATATTTAAGTGGAAGGATTCCACTTCCAAACTGTAAATAAAATCACTCAGGTATACGCTGGATAGCGAAATATACTTCCTCTCTGATGAGAGTCTGTAGACCAATTTATTCACAGGATGGTGCTAACTATATGCTATCTTCTCTCGGGGTGAGAGACCGTAAAACTAAACGTCTCTGAGGCACTTACACTTGTGGAAGGATTCCACTTCTAGCTCTCGGGATGAGCGCCTGTTTTGCCGTACTACTTCGTCTCTAGCGAGTCTCCGAAGCCTGCTGCTGATTTCTTCCGTGCCCCACAAGGGGCGCTCTTGCAGTGCGTAGATGGAACCACGGTTACGATAGTTTGTTTAATTATGACCTAAGACTACCAAAAGCTAGCCTACAGAAGAAAGGAATTCTTTTAAATTGCTCTTTTTTTCTCTTTTTTGTTTTTTTAAAATGCTTTGGAAGAAAATTTTAATAAAATTTGCTCGTTATACAGCCAGCTTACTGAAAATTTAGTAGGTTGGCTGTAGTTAATTTAAGTTAATTTCAATTAATTTTTTTCATCCTCTAAAAATATTCTTCTGTTAATTTAATTTTGAAGATAGCAAAATTCCAAAAAAATATTTAGAATTTTGTTTTTATTCTCATGAGAAAATTTGTTTTTTTAAAAACTTTTTAGTTTTTTATATACTTTTTTTTTAATAAAGAAAAAAAAAATTGATTCCTGGAAGATTTTTGTAATAGCAACACACACAAGAAAAACGAAATTTTAAAATTAAATGGAAGATTCATAAAAAGAATGAATAAAATAGAGCAGGACAAGAAAATTAAGAGAAAGCATGAACACTGATTAGGAATTAAATTTTTTCTTTTAATCTTTTCATAATGATAGAATAGATAAATACATTGAATCACAGAATGTTTTAAAATGACATTATTTTCATTCAATAAAGCAAATAATAGTTGAAAATTTTAAAGAAAATTAAAAACTTAGAAACCATCAACTGAAATAATGTACATTTTGAAATTGTATTTAATACCAAAGAGAGCTAAATTATGTAATAAAAGTGTTAACATTAGTTAAAAAATTTATTTAATAATTCAAAAACTGATGCTGAAACTGCAAATATGAAAATGAATGAAAATAATCAGTAACATACGACTGAGTTAATACTGCAATTGATTTTAAAAACTATGTATATGTATGTGTTCATATTGTAAAGCTCTCAAAAATCTAACTTCCTTGTGGCGTTTCTAGCACCTTAATACTCTAATTGTTGTTTTTTAATTAATTCATTATTTTCATTTTCTGGTGTATAGTAGAAAATGTAGAAAAATATCACTACTTATTCTTTTATTTAAAAGCAGTGTGTCTGGTGCCATCTGCCAAACCAACGTTTAACCTAACGTTTCAAATACAATGCAGTAAAATACCTCAGCTTTTAATTTTTGTCAGCTGAATGAATTGCAATTGCATAGTTTTTGCAATTGCATAGAATTTTTAAAAATTCTTAGTTAAACGTTCAGTTGTTGCTTCCATATTAAGATTATTATGATAAACGGATTTTTTTAATATATCAACGAGAACCTGTGATTATTTCTTAAGATCTTATTTTATAAAATTGGAATTTTGTTTTTATTGGTTTTAACTTCCAATCTCGAGAGGACAAACATAAATAAATATAGATCAGAAAAATCTTATTTGAAAAGAGAGGTTGCAGTATTTTTCCAATGAGAAGTAGGCTTAAAATGTAATTCATTCCAAATTCATCTTTAATATAACCTATATGTTGAAATGTAAGTTTAATGTTTGTAATAAGTACGAGATATTTGATTTCATTTACCCACTTAATTGTGTCTTAGAAATCTTGTGATGTGGTCTTTTCGGAATATTACTGCCCTTGAATTTATGTTAATTGCCATTCTTCGGAGAATTTAAGATATTTATAAGTGCTCTTGTATGAATCGCATCGTAGAGTCTTGCTTTAAGGAAATGGAGTGCTTTATGAAAGATTAGAGCACTTGATATATACCATATATTGCATTTGAGGGAAATTGTACTTTTAATTGTATGGAACAGTATACTGTATTATTAATATATTTTCATGGTGTGTACCAATCAGAAATTAGAATGCATTTAATCATTATTTACATCTAAGCAATTACCAAGTTTACTTATATATTTTACAACTACCAACTTTACAACTTTTATCTACAATTTTCAAGATTTTTCAAACACCCACACCTTTATAAGAACCTACAAGAAACTGCAACTTCAAATTGGAAATGAAGATTTCATTCTCTATTATCACCCAACAGATGGCAGCACAAAACGTTAATTTTTTTTCATTGAAAAATGGGAGCTTTGAAATTTTGAACTCTGCGTAAAAAAACACATATTAAGCATATTACTTTACAATTTATGTATTTTTTATTGTGTGTGCTTCAGACGCCATGTATACTTTGTCCTCTTTTTAATTTTCACAATGAATATAAATTTTGTCAGAATGTGAAAGTTTTCAAAAACGTTCCCCACCGTTCCTCCATGCCAGTTGATAGACCGAAACTAGTTGATTTCATGTCGGCTGCTTCCACCAACAAAATTTTCTCTATCTTTTAATTATACTTTTTGGCACGTCTTCTGTGTTGAACATCGACGGGCCTCATGTACAAGGGCACGCACCCAGGATTTGGTCTGAGTGAGGTGGGAGGGCGAGTTTAAAGAAATCAGAAGTAAATCATCCGAAGTCAATCATAATAGGACACTTTCCATTTGTCACGATTTTTTATTGATCTTTTTATATACGTTTTTGAACAGATACGATGAGCTCTTCCATTTCTTTTCTTTGAAATATCTTAGCACCTTCTTTGATACGAAGCTTGATGATTTCGTGCTTTTGCTCTAGAGCAATATTTTTCGTTTCTTGATAACTGAATCACTTTCACATTTTCTTTTTCCGCACTCGTTTTTTAACAGGATTAAAACTGAATTAATACAAATCCAATTTATATAATTATTACAAATCAATTATATTTTATTATACCATTTCGAAAACTATTGAGTTAAATTCGTTAAATTTACAGTTGTAAATCATAGATGTTGGTGACATTTAAAATCAGAAACGTTCATTGTTTACTTACATATACAGACTTCGTAATTTATACATTAAGAGGTTGAAATATAATGTTGGGTTTGCATTTCCTTAATAGGTATTATATACATAAAAATGCTCAAAACCCATAACTTTAAATAAAAAAGATTAATGTGTGTAAAGATGAACTGTTCGAACCTGTACTGTGAGAAATATTGCTCAGCATTCCGTTTCTCATACCTTTTATTAAAAATCAAATATTTTATGTATTGCTTTTGAAATAATGCCTAAATCAAATGGACAAAAAATGAAAATTGTATACTTCATTTTCAAAATATTTTCGGCAGTCAGTAGTAGTAGCTTTGACGTGCTAAATGGTCTTCTTTATAGTTTGCTCCTTGTTAATTCTAATTTGATTTTTGAGTTCCATTGCGTTTGTGTCCTTTTTAATATTTATATATATAAATGGGTGGCATGTTTACTTCACTCCAGTAAACCGTTAAACATTTTCTCCTATTTTTTTAACTGCAATGTTGATGAAAACATCGAAAAATATAAATCAACATAACACTACTTACTTTTCAAACTAAACAAAAACCTCATTGTGCCTGGTTCAATCTGATAGCATGACACATTTGTCTATATATTTTTATAAGTATTTTCTTTTTTTTTAATTTTGTACTTTTTATAATTTTTTAATTAAAGATGGTTTGATCTTTGGATTTTTTTTTTTTGTAGTTGTGTTTTAAAAGTATTTTTGTTTGTTTCAGTTGTTTTATTATACAGACTTTTTTATGTTTTACTGTTTAAATTCCTTTTGATGATGAATACTTATTCAGAACAATTATTTCTTTACAATAAACCAAGCGATCATTTGCATTTTTCACCGCCAGACTTTTTCACCGTGAAATTTATCAAAATTAAAAATATTTTATTTTTATGTAACCAGGCAACGCCAATATTTTTTATTATAGGTTTTGAGTAAAAAACACCGCCATTTAACAAAACTTTTAGTTTTCACAATTCATATTGTTAAATCTTAAATTTATGCCATTGCCAAATAAATCCTTTAAATCATATGAATGAAAGAAATAAAATCTCGAAACTGAAGCGTTCTCTTTCTTTGTAGGATTCGAGTTTCCATAAATCTTGAAACCAAACTGATGTGGAATAAAAATTACTAATAATTGCAACATAAATATTATCTCAGAAGTAGTGTATCGAATCATCAAATTTTTCATAAAAAAAAGGATGAAGACAACATAAAAAGCCTATTTTTATTCAGTCTTCTTTCTTCTTTTGTATCTGGCTGGGGAGACCATATGCACCATTTTTTGAAAGCAATCCCCCTAACGCCCAGTCACCGAATGCCAGCCTTTCTTGCCAGAGATCTTTCAGTGAGGCGGAAGGAGGGAGGAAATGGTAGAGTCTCGATTTTACTTTTGTTTTCCGACCGTGTATATCAAACTGCTAACTGTCAGCGTATCCTATTACACAGCACCTTCGTTCCTTTTCTTCCTATTTTTAGTTTCAAAGAACTATGCAGATTTACACAAGTTGTTACGAGTTGTAAAAAAAATAAAATTTAAAAAAAAAAAACCTTGACGTGTGATGGCCTACAAAGGGTTTCTAACGCAAATGCTGAATCCATGTTCTGCAGCGTTTGTTGTCATGCTCTGGGATATAAGTAAAAACAGTTTTCTTTTTGCATTTTTTTCTAAAAGGGCCAAAAGGAAGAAACCTGTAAAATTCTGATAGTATTCACTAAAACAGATTTGACTCTCCATACAGATTTTAACTGAAAAAAACTTCACTTGTAAAAATGAAACGTTTGAAATGCAATTTAAACATTTGGATGCCTTTCTTATTTTATTGAATTAATTTATAATTTTCTCCCTGCTAAGCTCTGTATTGCACAAATTTTTAATTGAGAGAATCATTTTTAAGTTTTTATGTACAAAACATTCATTAATGTTGATGAGATGGAAATTCCAACAATATTTCTAATTATTATATACTGTTGTGTGGAATTCTAACTACCAGGTAATGCTCCATAGTTTTCTAGTGAATAAATATTTTACAGCAATATAAATATAAGATTCATGATTTTTAAAGTGTCTTCTTTTCTCTTTAAAAATTATTTTCGTTTTAAATGCTTTTTTTCTTTAAAAGTTCTACGCATCAAATTTTAAGGAAAATGTTAATAAGAAAAAGACTTATTTCAAAACTAGATTTTTACTTCTGTGTTTTTAGGAGCTCATACAAAAATTTCGGTAATTATATTTTAAAGATCATGGTATTACATTTTTTTTTTTTTCATATAAACTAAGTTCATATACATATTTTTGAAATTTTTGTAGGAAAAAAATCAACTTTGTTAATATTTTATCTATAAGTTAGAGTATAAAATTATGTTTTTAACAGTATTTTTGTAAATATTATCATTAAAATTAAAACAGAATGGAATCATGCAAGTCTTGTGCATGGCAGAAAATGAATATAATGTAAGTGAAAAGTTTGGTGAGATAGTTAGAAAAATACATTTTTTTTTAATGAAATCCAGTTATTTGTGGCTAATGAATAAAATTAGTGTAAATTCATTAAAAAAATTTCGTCATTTAACTAATTTTTTAAATCATAGAAGTTATTTCTAGATGTTAGAAAATGCATGCTAAAAATTCTTACCAACAAGATGTTATAGGATTCCATATCGATTTAACAGATAGAAACAACTATGAATGAAAAATAAATAAATGAATAGAAAGAAATATCATCGGAATTTTTGTAATTAAAGCGACTTAAAAAAATTTTTTTTTTGAAGCATACAATTAAAAATGAATATTTGTTGTTTCCATTTTGTAATACTTATGATTATTATACACATTAAAAAAACCTTATATAACCCCGATATCAGATGATAACAAATATAAAATTCAATGCCTAAAAAATAAAAATCCTTAGGCCTCATTTCAAGTTATATATATATAGGAAAGAACACAAATATTTCTTTTGAGACAATAGAATTCCATAACTTAATTTTAATTTATTTGACTTTTCTTTTAAACTAACTTTTTCTTGCGAAAGCACATAAATTTTCTTTCAAAAATTAGGAAATATATATAAATTGCGTTTTTCTTTCATGTGAGATTTAAAATATCAAAGAGCAGGAAAACACTTTATATTCATTTATGTATTGTAGAGAAAATTATATAGACCTATAGAACTTCGCCAAGGGAATAATTAGAAATGAATATCAATATCAGTGTAATACACTATAGCATCATTAATCAACTGCTCAGAATTAATTCCATCTATAATTAAACTGTACTACTTTTGAACACAAAACAAAAGATCTTCTGAGCAATCTTTTAAGAACTGGTGCTTCATAAACATTCTACACCATTGCTTATATAATCTGCAAATTTTCAACTCATTATTGTTAAAAAAATTTCCCCATAGTTTACAATTTCCACAAATTCTGCACACTTTGGGTTTTTACTCTAACATTTCTTCCAAAAGTAGTAAATCACTGTATCGATCTGTACTACTATGCCCAAAAATTAAGACGAATTTTTTTTTTAATTCTTTATTTATTCTTCCAAATTTATTTCGTCGCCTTCAAAGTAATCCCCCCCGGACACAATGCAATTATGCCAATATTTTTCAAATCCTCAATGCATGCTTAAAGTCATCGACAAGGATGCCCTTCAAAGCGTGCTGCGATTCACGATGAATCTCTTCAATCGACTCAAAACGGTGCCCCCTTAGTGGTCTTTTGAGTTCCATTCATAGCCAGAAGTCGCGCGGTGTGAATACGGTGGTTGTGAAACGATATGGGTTGCATTTTTGCATCATGCAGAATCAATGCAGCGTGAGCTGGAGCATTCAGTGTTTTCGGTTCCAATCGAGTTTTGGCGCGTTTGAGGCCCAAAAGGAATTGACCGATCCTTTTGAAATTCCAACATCATCAGCAAGGTCTCTAATTGTAAATCGACGGTTTGCAAGCACCAAATCTTTAATTTTTTTGGACGTGAGCTCCGTCGGTAGAGGTTGATGGTCGACCAGAGGGCTCTTCGTCTTCAACGCATTCTCTGCCTTCTCTGAACTGTTTATACCACTTGTAAACATTTCTTTCCGATATCGAAATGCTCCTCGAATGCCTTCTGCAACATTCTATGCGTTTCCGCAAACAAAATTAAATACAAGTCATTTGTTCAATTAATTCAGACATTTCAAAACCGCCAAAGCCAAGCGTAACTGAAACACTAATGAATATTTTGACGTCAAATTTCACACAAATGTCAAGGACAGTGCCAGCAATCTAAAAAAGAAAAAAATTGAAATTCCATATGCCCCAATCAACATAATTAATTAAAATTAATATCATTTTAAACAATCATTGTTATTACCTTAATACTTATTAAATGGCCGATAAGTGTGGAGGTGATATAATCAGAAAAGTAAACAAAATGAACAAGGACATACAAATACTATCCTTTGCCATAATGAATACTTATTTTGATACTTTAACTGTTCTAATATAAGAAATATCACCTTGAAAAAAAATGGAGAAACAATGACATTATTCGTATATAAATTTAATTATGATCACACAATCAATAAAAATTGCAAAATACAAGTTAAAACTCATTATTAAAAGAATCAGTTTCCATACGTGATAGAAAAGGAAGGAAAAAAGAATTAACAGTTTTTAATCCAATTTTTAAAGGAATGAGTCTCTAAAACATGTATAAGCACACAAAAAAATGTTATTTTAATAACAGAAAATAGTTTTACATTAATAAATATGCCTTTTTTTATCATAAAATTCCTGAAAAAATAATCAATATACGTCACCTTTATGATTTTTATTTTTCTTATTAGTTACTATACTTTTCTCATTAGGTACTTCTTCTTATTCTTATTATTGCTATTGATTTCATTTGAATTCTAGCGAAGCATATCTTTTGTTGTCGATTGCAAAAATATCAGAAGCAGTTTGGTTTACAGCAATATAACAGGTGGGCTAAAAGGTTCATAGGCTGACACATAGATGGCGCTACTAGTATTAAATCCGTATAATTTTTAGTTAGCCCTAACCTTCAAAAGACGCGTGTATAAATTTGACAGCTGTTGCACTATTAGTATGTGAGTTATAGCATTTTTAGCGAAGCAACTTTTGTTAGTTTGAAAAAATGGATAAAAAAAGGAATTTCGTGTGTTAATAAAGCATTGCTTTTGGCGAAAAAAATACTATTGAAGACAAGGCTTGACTTGATAAACATTATTCGGACATTGCACCAGAAAAATCAACCGTAGAGAAGTGGTTTGCTAAATTTAAACGAGGCGAAATGAGCACCGAGGACGATGCACGCAGTAGACGCCCCAAAGAGACTGTTACCGATGAAAACATCAAAAAAGTCCCCAAAATAATTTCTGATAACCGTAAAGTGAAGTTGATTGAGATAGCTGAGACCCTAAAGATATCAAAGGAACGAGTTGGACATATCGTGAATGAATATTTGGATAGGCGAAAGCTCTGTTCAAAGTGGGTGCCGCGCGAGCTCACAATCGACCAAAAACAACAGCGAATTGATGATTCTAAGCAGTGTTTGGAGCTGTTCAATCGTAATAAACCCGAATTTTTGTGTCGATATGTGACAATGGATGAAACATGGCTCCATCATTTCACACCGGTGTCCAATCGACAGTTAGTCGAGTGGGCTGCACATGATGAACACTAAAAATGCTATAACTTCACTAAAAATGCTATAACTCACATACTAATAGTGCAACAGCTGTCAAATTTATACACTTGTCTTTTGAAGGTTAGGGCTAACTAAAAATCATATGGATTTAATACTAGTAGAGCCATCTATGTGTCAGCCTACGAACTTTTCATTCCACCTGTTACATCTATTTTAACAACAATTAGAAATAATATTGTTGAAAAATGAGTGCTGGAAACGTAAACTGAAAACTTTGACTCTCGCTGAAAAGTTTGAAATGCTTGAAGCTGTGAATTGTTAAAAAGAAGAAAGGCGTTGCTGAACAATTTGGCCTACCAATGAGTACTCTGTCAACAATAAAAAAAACGAATCGGACATCATGAAAAAATTTGAAAACGGTCAAAGTTTGTCCTGCAAAAGACAACGAATTGCAGAATTTCCCGGCTTGGAGAAGTGCTTACTTAAATGGTTTAAGCAGTGTCGGAACCAAAACATCAGTGTTATTGGACCACTGTTACGAGAAAAAGCCGAAATATACTCTAACTCACTAGGACTGGCTAATTTCAGGGCGAGTAACGGATGGCTAGAAAAGTTCAAAAGGAGACATGAACTTGTTTTCAAGAAAGTTTGTGGAGAAAGTGCAAGTGTCAACATTGAAACCTGTAAAAAATGGAAAATCGAATTGTAAGGCTTGTTACATGGTTATGAACCTGACAATATCTTCAATGCTGACGAAACGGAATTGTTTTTTTAAATGTCTTCCTGATAAGACTCTAACTTTTAAAAATGGTCGATGCCATGGTGGGAAGCATAGCAAGGAGCGTTTGACTATTTTGCTCGCAACAAACATGTCGGACACTGAAAAACTCTCACCATTAGTCATTAGAAAAGCTAAGAAAACCTCGTTGTTTTTTCAAGATGTAAATCGCTACATTTGAAATACGAAGCAAATATAAAAGCATGAATGACTCCTGGAATTTTCAAAAACTGGCTCATAAATATTGGCAAGAGAATGTCTAAAGAAAAAAAGAAAAATTCTATTATTCCTTGATAATTGTACGACACATAATGATATTCCACAAATGAAAACAGTTAAATCCAATATCTGCCCGCCAATACCACATCAAAACTACAGTCTATGAATCAAGGCATAATTAAAAACTTCAAGTCATTATACCGGAAAGAAGTAGTCAGGAACATGTTGGATAATATGGAAGAAAAAGAATTTTATTATAGATGTATTACAAGCCATGGGAATATCTGACAAAGCTTGGCGAAATGTAACAGCGAGTACTAAAAAATTACTATGTACAATGTGGTTTTCCATTGTCATCAACAGAAGAAGCTGAAGTAGAAGTTA
>BPLR01007635.1:0-106457 GCA_021605095.1 Caerostris extrusa
GTATTGCTAATCGTTTAAGTTTATAACGTGTAGGAAAAAAGAATTTTTATGGTTTTGGTTTGGTTTGGTTTGGTTTGAGCTCACGGCCATCTTGTGCACACTTTAGGCTAAACAGACAGGGACCTACAGTTTAACGTGGATTTCGAACCCGCTTAGTAAACATCCATGCCACCGCCAGATCGAACCTGAAGCCTGGGATACAAAAAGCTCAGAGCGCTGATACTTGGCCACAAGTATTTTTTATGAGTTCTGACAATACAGTTTTGAAATAGAAATAACTTGAATGAACTGCCTTTATGGCTTTTCAATATAAAGGATCTTAGTTCGAGATTCGATTACCGATGTTGAATCGAAAGTATTCGTATCCGCATTGAGGATGAACATGATAAAATTCCTAAGTCATGGTAATCCGTAATAATCTTCTATTCGGCAAAGGAATTTGACGTGTGCGAAATCCAAAGTCACCCTCTGGTAGCATTTGCTGAATGGCGCAATGATGATAAAATGTAGCCTCCACCCTCTACCTGATAAAATTTGAATTTGTTGTCCCAATGGAGAAAGTCACCTGTGTCTTGTATTCGAAAACAGGGGCCTGATGGCAGAGCGGCCAGAGCCATGGGGCTCGGTATCACAGGGTTCGAATCCTGGCCGTGCCATGAATGCTTGTTAGGGTCTCGGAATACATTTTAAGCTGTAGGTCCCAGCCTCCTATGACTGTAGAGTGTCACAGAGCCCAATCACTTCTCATCCACATCATTCCCAAACTCTAATGGGCTCTAGGTACAGTGATATGCTGTAGTGTAGTGTATTAAAAAACAACAGAGATTACGAAGTTTTAAATTTAGTAATTAATTAATAATCATTTTTGAAAAATAGTTAAAATTAAAGCGCACGGGCGCCATAAGTTTCGATTCGAGTCCCGACGGTGCCATGGATGTTTGTAGTGGTTCGGAATCTCTCTTTGAACAGTGGTTCCTGTCTCATATGACTGTTGAACGTTGGGCGTATCTTATACCGTAAAAAGAGATCTTAACCAATAAAAAGAAAACATCTTCTGTCTCGAAATCTGGAAGTAGGCAGGAAGCCTTGGCCCAACATGGGGCTGTAGCGCCAACGAAGAAGTTAATATTCCAAAGCATTATCACGGTAGAAGTTTGTGTAAATAGTAAAAAAAATATCATTATTATCATATAATTAACAACAACAACAAAAAAATAGCAGGAAATCATCGAAAAGGGAAGTATTTTTTTTTTTTTTTCCACTTTTATGTAATGAGAAGGTGGAAAGAAAACTTTAACGGTTTCTAACAAAGGAACTTTAAAATCAGCAATTAGTCGTAATTCCCGAAAAGGTAGTTATTATACATACACATTATTGCACGAGAAATTTGTATAAACAGCAGAGAAGTTATTAGAATAAAACAATGAATTGTCCAGCGCCAAAAAGCACAGTCAACAATCCAATATTCATAATGTTTGAAAACTTATTTATTGGGAAAAGCATACTATTGCGATATGTTAATCATCTTAAATTATTTGAATAATTTATTCATTTGTTTGAGAATGGAAACTTTCTGTACACACACACATACAGAAAAAAAAAAAAAAACCCGTCGTAGTTTTTTTATTTATTGAGAAAACTAAACAATACAATTCATACCAAATGAGTTTTGATTTATCAACCAGTTCCATTAAAGTAAGTTTGTGTTGTTTTTTTCCATCCCACTTAATTTTTAAAATGACAATGAATATTAAAGTTGTTGTCAAATAACAAGATTCATTAAAGAAGATTACTTTTTAAGCAACGCAACAAACAAACACGATATTCGAATATTTGTATGCATCATTAAGTAGTGTACTGTGTTATTTTATATTATTGCATATGGTAACACGATTTTAACCATGGGTATGATGAAAGATTATTTATCTTCAATTAAAAATAGTAATATTTTATTTTATAGTGCAAAACATGCTATAAATAAAGAAAGACCTCAATATCAACTGCAGGTTAAATATGATTTTCTGGAAAAAAAACCATGATAATATTTCTAAAATCATTACGAATTATATTTAACATACTTTCAAAGTGTAAATAACTTTTACATATATAAAAATAAAATGATTTTTTTTAAAGAAAATAGCAGATTTTTATTTTATAATCATTCATCCGTCACTTTTTCGTATCTAGGAAAAATTTTCTAGGAAATTTAGGAAAGGGATCTAGAAAATTTAGGAAAGATGTGTATACTACAAGTGTGTAGTATACGCAAAAGACACAAGAAATGAAAGGACATTAAGTAAGTGAATATGTCGTTTATTAGTATGTAGACCTATAACTAAGACACCCTGTATAAAAGTATATTTAAAAACTTTTTGTATTAACCAAAAAAGTTGAATACTCAAAACTTATATTGTATTGTAGCAGACCTAGATCATTTCTTCCATGCCCTGGATACCCTACCGTTTGTCCATGACCATGATAGTTGTCTAGAAAGAACTCTTTTCTCAGATAACAGCAGGGGCAGTCATCCAATGCGGTTTCCCATTGCATTCCGAAGTTCTGTAAGCCAGATGCATATCTAACAACTCCGCGTTCGTATCATTATCCATCC
Organism: Caerostris extrusa; assembly: GCA_021605095.1. Lineage (NCBI taxonomy): Eukaryota > Metazoa > Arthropoda > Arachnida > Araneae > Araneidae > Caerostris > Caerostris extrusa. Next base: position 2,612 of record BPLR01007635.1, read on the forward strand.
GATTATCACTATGTTAGTGTATGATATGAAGAAACAAACAACTAAGTGCCCAGTACAGCAACTAAGTGCACTGCTATGTTATTTCGAGTTATCTAGGTGTATTCTAGCTGTAGTAAAAGTTTGTAAAGCTGGTGTTGAGACACCCTGTATAAAAGTATTTTTTTATTAATCGAAAAATCACAGTGGTATCAAGGAAACAAAAATGTGTCAGAAATGCAATGCAACATGCTTTACAACCTGACTCAACGCTTAGAAGTAACTATAGCAAACCGTGCTAGAGTTCAAAGACGCTAGTGGTGTCCGTTGTAGTCATCTGCTTTCAGAAACTGGGAGACTTGAATGAAATTTAAGCAGAGTATATAAGCGTCTGGCACTGCCAATCAGATTGCTTGGCGAAATATTTCTGTCCTCCTATATGACACGCAAATGCGAGGCGGTTACTCCTAAAATTACTTTCAAAAAGTTATGTCCTCTCTTTATCACAGGTCGTAAGACTTTTCATGGTATACATGTTGGTTTGGTTTCTCGCTCTACGGCCATCTTGTCAACACGAGGGCTAAAAAGACCAGGACCTACAGTTTAAAAATTCCGAACCACTCACAAATATCCATGCGAATCCATCAAATATACAGAATTGAACCTGAGTCTGTATATGGTATACATTAGTAGAATACAAAACAAACTAATGTACAAAAAAAAAAAGACTATGCTTACAAACCTGTTTATTATTAGCTTTTTAATTACTATCATTGCTATCTATCTATTTAAATAATATGTTATTAAATTTAAAAAGAAAAATACATTTAATGTCAAGAAATAGATTATGGTTTCATAATTAAACATTAAGTAAAAAAACAATGTAAAAAATTCTTAAAAATACAATTCAATGCAAAAATTTCCATATTGATTTTAAGGAATCGTATTTAAACCACATTAGAAAATTCAGACGGTCAGTCATTTTAATCAAATAAATAAAATAAAATTTGTTTTATTCTTACAAGGTTTTATTTTAATTGTAATTTGTTTTTTATCTATTCCTAACACGTAAACATGTTATTTCTCTTTATGTCAATTCAGAAGTGTCATATCTTCCACGTACTTAAATACCTACTTAAGATTTTGAATTATTTTCATCATAGTGTACTTGAAAAATATCCTTTTTATCTTCTGAACCGGATATTCTTGTTTTATCTTCATGTAGTTAAGGATGGGCATTTTATTATCTGCACTGATTGTCCAGAAAGAAAGAAAGAAAAAAATTGTTTTACGTCATCTGTGCAATTTAGAATAATCAAAAGATAAAATTACTCGAAATTCAAATAAGAATTGCATTTGTGGCAACAATCAAAAGTAGATTGATTAATCAACAGAATAATCAAAAGAATTTTGTATTTAAGTAGACTGCCAAATAATAAATTTAGTGTAGGAGATAAAGTGAAATTTAACAAAAAGAACAAACAATAAGAACATATGTCTAACAAAAAGAACTTATTAATAAGATAAGACAAAGATGAAAATGCAATTTATTTTCCTCATGTGATAAAAATTAATCAATTCATTTAGCACATGAAAATTATTTAAAAAAATTTCTACGAGTTATTTTATATAATTTCTAGTATTAGCAATGAAATTATTTAAACAAAATATTAGCAATAAATTTATACTTCAAATATGAATTTGTATGTAAAATTTATAGAGTTTCATTTTTTATGCAAATCCAAACAGTAGCGATCAAATGTCAAAGAGATACAGACATCCGATAAAAAGTTATCGTTATACGTCCTTTTTTTTTCTACGGTAAGTGACCAAATTAAAGAAAGAAAGAATAAAATATAAACAAATTAACTGTTTAAAAGATTTAGAAAACAACCAAGCTCAACACATTTCAAGATCATGAATTCATGAATCCATTGATTTCGAAACAATATATTCTGCTTCCATGCATCGATAAACAAATGTTAAGATAGGTGGCATGATTCTAATAAACAATTTTTGAGATATCTGTATTGGGATGTGTTAAGGATGCAATGTACTAATGGTCCACCATAACAAACTTGAAATGTCAAAATCAGAAGGGTATTGCAAAATCTAAAAGCCTTTTACTTTCAAATTAGATGAACAGGAAAACTACGAGATCAATTTTGGACATATGTCATTTCAATATAATTTGTTTTTTTCAAAAACTTCTGAAAAAAAAAAACCCAATTGTTTAAAATTAAAGAGTTGAATATAAATTCATACGCAGTCTATGTGATGCACTTTCATACGCAGTCTATGTGATGCACTTTCATACGCATATATAGTCATACGAAGAATTGAATATAAATTCTTTACGACCTGAAAGTCGACATACAAATATGGAGAAACATAAAAATACAGAGGAACAGAATCATTTGGAAAAACCAAATGATAAAATTACCCAAAAATCTTGCATTGCATTATTCATCTTGTCAATATATTCATTACATTGAAGCATCTTTCTAGTTGCAAAAATGGAAAGAAATGCTTCCATCTGCAGGTGAGGATATGAGTTTATGGTTTAAGTTACACATTTTTTGCTCCATAATGCTCCTGTTTATACTTTTTAACCAGCCTATATCTTAATATATTTAGTCTTTTCACGCAACATTAAGTATTACCATATTCATCCAGCCAATACGTTCATTACATTGGCTGGGAAAGGCTGCAAAAATTGACACTCTAGTCGCAAAAATGCATACATTTCCCTCAACTTCCAGGTGAGGATATGAGTTTATGGTTTCAGAAATAAGGCAAAAAAAACCGTTAGTCCTACCCCCCACCCCACAAGAAGTAGATTAATAGGCTTACGGAAGCACCCTTTATTGAGTAAACACTGGAGGGCGAATATATATCAAACCAGCCATGGCTTGGCAGATGTGTCGAGCGAGTTCATGTCACTGAGCTATATAACAGTCTCTGGTACCCTCTGATCTACCCGGCTAATGACCATCACTGTGAAGCATCCCTTGCTCCCTTTATGAAGCCAGGGAAGGAAAAAGCTGAAAATACATAAATTGCAGATGCAGAAGAAGGACCATCAAGGGGACTACTAAACGTCACCTACCATCCACCCAGGGAAGGCAGCAAACGAAACAAAAACAAAAACAAAAAATAAATAAAACATCCAAAGCCCAACAAGCACACAAGAAAAAAAAAAAGGATAAATAAATATTTAGAAGAAAACTTCTTCCACACTCCATGTGAGGAGATAATTTTTTTTTTCGGGGGCACCAATAAACGAGTCTGTATTAAAGTTTTTTTTTTTTCTTCTTGTGTGCTTCTGCTGCTGTTGCTGCTTATTTATTTTTAGCCTGTACCATCACGCGTAGCTTTTACTGCAGGGGGAATGTCAGAAGGCACAACAAGTGAAGGTTATAAAACATGTAGCGGTTTTTACGAGTGTGGGCCTCTCTCTTGCCTAAAAACGGTACAGCCTCCTTAACGGCTTCATTAAGCGAACGGTCACAGTTCTTTCTATTTTTGCCCACCCCCGCCATGCACAGCACCACATAAGCCTCCCCCACATTCTACTCTCTCGAACGAAAAATGTATTTGTTTGAGTTGGCGAGCAGAAATTAAGTCGTATTTTCGTCATGAGAGTGTGTTGCAAGGATTCGGGCTCGGCAAACCGCTTCGCTTGTGCCTTTTGGAAGCAAGGCTCTAATGTGAACGATTCATTTTCTATCAATCAAAGACCCATTTCCTTTTAATTCTGCAATACAGAAACCAATGGATGGAAAATTTCATCCATTGACGATTTGGATATTGATCTATACTATATTAAAATTCATTTTCTTTAAATTTATAATGCAATGGTCAATGGATGGGCAATTTCATCCATTGACAGATGAATAGATTTGAATACTGATCTATACTATACAAAAATTCCTTTTCCTTTAAATTCTGCAATACACAGATCAAAGGATGGACAATTTCATCCATTGACAGATGAATAGATTTGAATACTGATCTATGCTATACTGCCCATTTCCTTTTTAAATATTGCAATATAGAAATCAATGGATGGACAATTTCATTAATTGACAGATGAATAGATTTGAATACTGATCTATATTTTACTAAGATTTATTTTCTTTAAATTCTGCAATACAGAGATTAATGGATGGACAATTTCATCCATAGAAAGATGAATAGATTTGAATACTAATCCATAAATCATACGGATATTGAAAGGATAATATTCCTTCAAAGCATATGAATTTCTTAGAAAATTGACAAGAAGTAATTTCCTATTTTTGCCATATAAAAGTATGTTAAATGATTCCCCTTTTAAATTTAGTTTGAGCATTTCTTTGTCTCTTTTTAATTCGAATTACACCATCGAAAATTTAAAAAAATTTGCTGCATTTAGAATTTGAAATAGAGAGACTCTGAATTTAATAATCACATTTCATTTGCAGTAAAATCACTTCAGGTTTGAATAATGACTGATAATTGTGAGAAAAACAAAAGTTTTCAGTTTCTTGAGAGAAAAGTGAATTTTTGAATTATTTGAAAAAAAAATCACAAGACACAATATGTAAGAGTTTTAAGGAGAGTGAGCACCTTTGCTTAAAAAACGTAATGAGATGTGTTTTAAATATCATATGAATGTATAGCATCAATTCATTCATATCTCAGGTAAATTTTCCTGGGGTGCTATGGACGTTTGTTAGTGGTTCGGAATCCATGTTAAACTGTAGGTCCCGGTCTGATTAGCCTAAAGTGTGCAAATAATGACGGTAGCAACAAACCAAACAAAACCAAATTCAAAAGGCCAGACATTCTTAACAAAAAAAAAAACGACCAAAAGGCCTTAAAAGCAAGTTAAATGTTCTAAGGATAAAAATTTAAAAAGCTAGAAGCACAATAATAAAAGTCCGTGTGATCAGGGCATGCTTCTCTGGCTGTTTTAAGTTAGAGTCCAGTCCCGAGCAAACAAGTAAATGGAATTTATTCATTTTCTCTGCCTTACATAAAAACACATACATAGTTCACAATCCCTATTTTGGACAGATGTTCGGCCAAGCAGTCGTGTCCGGTTCTTAATATAAAATTGACAACAGAATCTTTGCGATTTTTTTCACTCAATTTTTTTAGCATTCCCCGATTGTCTTCCAGCCTTTTTCTTTGGTGTGGGATAATAATTCATTAATATACGATGACTTAATTCTATCCGTATAGTTCTTCTAAAAGAGTCAAGAGGTATAGATACATTTATTTAAACGTTTTTAATAAATATGATCGAATGTAGGCCACAATAACTAAAGACCGCATAGATCACAAATGATTTCATTAAGAGGAAATGGTCATAGATTATATCTATTCTTAGCCACCTCTACAACCTTTTGATAACATTATATAATCATCCGTATCCGTCTTGAAAAAAAAAAAAAAATGCGTTTGTTTGAGTTGGCGACCAGAAATTAAGTCATAATTCTTGTCACGAGAGTGTGTTGTGAGGGTTCCCGTCTTGTAAAGTGCTGTGCTTGTGCATTTCACAGCAATAAGCCAAAATTTTGGAACTGGTTCAGATTGATTATCTTTGTTGAAACGGCAGTGGCGAGAAGAGGGAAAAACTTTTTTGCCACCATCTTTAACCCTTTTTTCTTTTTTAATTACCTCGATCTGTAGTCAAGGATATTTATATCACTTTTGTGGGTGGCAGAAAGATGGCGTCAGAGTAGAAAAGGCTCATGGAAGTCGGTTGAGTGGAAGGCGTGAGATAATAAAAGACCACAGACGCTGCAGAAAGTAAGTGAACTGATATATACTCTTGATGATCGATGGATGTACAGTTACCGAGGATTAGATTGCTTTTTTTTTCAATTCCTTTTATTAGCTCACTCTCTCCCTATATATATCTTGTTCAAATTTTCAATAGTTAATAAATACTTTTTATTCATCCACTCAAGTTCAAATGCATTTTTGTGAACTTGTAGTGGATGACGCTGGATGTTAATACAGTTTTTCCAAATATTAATTCAGTAATTAAATTTGATTAATTAATTTCAGTTTTTTTTTTAGATTTAAGCTGCATGTATCTAACAGATGGTGCCAGATAAACTTAAAAAAAAAAAAATGAATGAAAATTATTTATAAAGGACTTTTTGCAATAGAGTGAAAAAAAAGTAGGAATTGATTAAAAAAATTTTTTTTTATATTACTTGTTTTCTAATTGATGATATGTTTATCGCTCTGCATAAGACTTGAAAGATTTTTTTAATTAAATATTTGTTAATGAAGTTAATTAAATAACCTTGAATTTTGTTCATATAATGCAATTTAGTTACAAAATAATCGATTGTTACATTTTTTGGATTGCCATCAGTAACGTTATGTATGCTTTACATTAGAGCTGTATTGAATATTTTTCAAGTTAACCTTTAAATAACAACAAATAATTTATGTGCGCCATTATAATAATGATGGTGTTGAATTTTAAATATCATCTCTTACTTTTCATTCATTTATTTAAGGGCACAACATGCAGAGTTAATATATTTAAAATGATGAGAATACGTTATCATCACTGTAACGGTAAGAAAACACTCTAAATATATATCAATATCATTAAATATGTTAAGTTTTAAATGAGATAATTCATTAACATATTTAATGGTATTGATGTAATTCAGTTGATAGTTTACGTGAGAGCATGTATTTCATATTTTAAACGCTAAATACTTAAAATAATATACTGTATATTACCGTAATAATGGCACAAAACTATTACATTAAATTATTAAATTTGTTAATTTGTCATGATCAGATAAGTAAATCAGGTTTAAAATTATGATCAGTAGATATTATGAGGTTTAGAATTTAGCGTTACTGTAAAGGAACACAAAATGTTGACAAAAAAGTTTCATTCAATGTTTGCACATAATAAGTGCGTTGTGGGGTAGAGTTACTCGCGTCCATAGCATATCTTCAAGCTACACGTGCCCTCTGGGTAGTGCTAAATGAATTAACAGCAGTGCAGTCCTTGCTCATGGCATAAAGATGAACTGTCTGTATTGTCAGCTGCATTAGAACAACAACAACATAATAAGCGCTGGATCATCTTAAAAGGGTTATGAATATTTTATATATATAAAAATTATGTTATTTTACTTTTATTTTAGATTTAAAATATTACATAAAGATAATATTTATAGAAATTTTTTTCACCATTTCTGCAAAGTATTTATCACGAACAAATTTAATGATTTCATTTATTTTAATTGATTTCAAACAAATAATTAAAAAGTTTCCCTGATACAAATTCAAAACGAAGTGAAACGTTAAAGTTTAACAGAAAAGAAATAAATTAAAAAAAAAAAAAAAACACTTACATTTTTAAAGTACATATTAATTGATTATTAAATTTACATATTACATTGATTATTACATTAATTCATTATTAATTGATTTTAAATAAATAACAGATAATTCAAAAAATTTCCGATACAAAATCCAAACAAAGTGAAACTTTAAAGTTTAACAATAAAAGAAACAAAAAAAAAAAGCCACTTACATTTTTAACATAAACATTTCCACACACTGAGCTGTCACCATACGCAACGCTATCACAGCAAAAAAAGTTATACACTTCTCTGAGGAGAACAAACGGTTTCTTGTTCGTTATGCTACAAAGTATGAAAAAGCGGCAATTCAGTTTACTTTCGATAAATGGCAGCTTTTGAAGCCATCGTCGTCAATCGGTACGGCAATCGAAAATACATCGCAAAAAAATCGATATATCCTAGAGATATTCCAACGTGGAATAGATCGTAAAAGAGTGGTAGGGGTGGACCTCAATGATTGAGCAGAAATAAACTTAATCTTGATCATGTGACTTACGGAAAAAAATGTTTTTTTTTTTTTTTCCCAACATGTACTTTATTTAATATTACGTAATAATTTATAATGTGATAAATACATTTGTTTTTTTTTTTTTTTTTTTCTCTTTTAAAATGAATAAATGATTATTTTCTTTTTAAAAAATCTTTTCATTTCATTGTAATAAATCTTACATCCATCATTACAAAATTATAAAATGATTTAAAAGCTTACTGTAGGTTAAAACAGAATTTTAGAATTCCCGAAAGTTGAAGACATACGATTTGTAATTTAGTTATATCTTGCTTAAAAATATATATATGTATATATTAATTTATTAAATAGAAATGTTTGATTCATTCACCATATGTTTAAATCAAATCACATTTGTTCCAAAATGTGGGCCTAGCTGCATTTTGGGTAACGCTGAATTTACTATATATTTTCTATTTTTTGAGGAATGACTGTTAAAGTGCCAACAATTAAAAACAACAGTTGTAATAAGTTTACAGAGACCTGATGGCCGAGTGATTGGCACTCGGTGCCACTGCTTACCCAAAACTAGGTTTTGGGTTCGGGTACCAGCTGTGACATGGATGCTTGTAGTGGTTCGGTATACACTTTAAACTGTAGGTCGTGGTCTAATATGAGCATTGGACGCAGGATCTCATGTCTGGAATTCTGCCAATAGCAGACGGCCTTAGCCCACTATGGGCTATAGTGCAAGGAGTTAATTAGAAATGTATTAATAACTAACTAACAAATATAATAATTATGATAATTATGATTTTCGTTAACTAACTAACAAATATAATAATTATGATAATTATGATTTTGTTAACTAACTGACAAATAAGTAATTATGATAATGTTACTTGAATAAACAAATAGTTTTTAAAAAATTTAAATTCTTATTCTAAGATTAAATTATCACACTAATAGCAGCACGAATGCTAATAAATGGTTACCAATTGAAGAAAAAAATACGTGGAAACTATTTTTTATTTTATTTCAGAAGTACATTGCTTATTTATTATTAAAATTTTATTTAATGGTTATTTTATAAAAAAAAAATGTTTTACTGTTAATATGATTACATCAAATATTTCTTCATGCTCTCACGAATTTGAAAAAAACAAAAAATTTTAAACATTTTTGTGTGTGAAAGGCAATTACATTTTAAACAACTTTAAAATAAAGTAGTGAAAAAGTTTGCATAAAAAGCAGTTTGTATAAAGTAGTTGGTATAAAGTTTGAATCAAACTAATAAATGTTCAAAAAATTATATACATCGATATTATTCCAGAAACATTGGGTAAAGGTAAAGTGATTTTACTGTTTTTTCGAAATCTGTCGACTAAATCTGATAAAACCCTCGAAAACTGTCCACGCTTTAACGATTTTGTTTTTTGTTTTTCCTCCCCTTCGATTCTTCATATTTTCAAATTTTAAACATGGCTTTATATAACAACACATTAGCAAGGAAACTCTTCTTTAAACAAATGAATTTTTAAAATGTTAATTCAACGTTGGCTATTATATCGAAGTGATTCTGTCTAAAAATATACAAAATCCAATTATTATAACTATTGCTTGCTTATATTTCATGATGTTACCTTTGTTTAAAAAAAATATAAATTAAAAATCTCTTATAATATAATTCAAAGAAGAGTTCCCATTTCTTATCCATCATCATTAAATACAGTTTTGGAAATGTCCAACTTTGGCAAAATATTAAAACAATTTGTCTTTTTAATTTGTTAAGAGTTGTATTTTACAGATAATTCCGTTATTTATTGTAACAAATTGTAGAAATATTATTTTATGCTGATTTAAAAATTTTAAACTTTTATTTTTGTATCATAATGCATCCCCAAATAATACATCATAATGTTTGCAATAAATGAGGTGGTTGAGGTTTACGTCACTTACTGAACACACGTTTGCTTCTCCTTTTAGACTTTTATGGATCTTTAGCTTTTAGGTTTTACTTGTGTAATTTTTAAACGTTTTTATAGTGTCACGTTTTAATTCTAATGATGATGTTTTTTTTCGTGGAGTGTAATTCCGAATGAATTGTTGTATTATTCTTTGGCGAGTGGCCTGACGTAAATGGATTGAGTTCCAATTTTGCCATAGGAAGCAATCTAGTGTTTGAAATCTTAACATCAAATAACACACCATCATAATAGTAGCTATCATAAATGCTTTCTTAATGTACAATTTTGTAATGATTAGTTCAACTTAATTATTCTTGCTCGTAGATAACAAAATGATATTAAATTTACCAAAACATTTTTGATAAGATTCTTATTTTAGGGCCAAACATATTTTTAGGATAATGATGAGGATTGCATAAAAAGTGGAATGAAAATATATTACATACGTAATCTAGATACAATTTTTGATATATTTAGACATACAATTTAGATATATTTTTTTACCTTAATATCTACACAATTTTCCTTAATTCCTACTACATATTTTCGTACAATTTTTTGTACCTTCTTTCTTTGTATCTTTTAACTCGCAATTAACGTTTTGATACTCTGTAACGAAGCAATTTTTTCGATTATTTAAATTCAATTTCATTTCCATATTTAGTGTCAACGGATGTCAATTTGCATAGTGATTAATAATAAATATTTTATAAACGATAACGATTTAAAAAAACGAGTAGCATTTTTAAAATTTTTTATTACAAATTAATTTATTCCAGGCAGAGTAATAATCCTAAAAAACATCCCGAGTTTTTAGCAAAGTGTTAGAAATAAAATTCATGACATAAAAATACATCTTAATACATACAACAATTCTATAAAGTTTGCCCATTAAATTAATACATACGACACTACATAAGAATAATACATGCGATTTTTTAAAATGCTAATGCAACTTTCATTATCGTATCAAAGTGTTTTTGTCTAAAAATACAAAATCAAATTATTATAATTGCTGTTTTAATTAACAATTGTTTTTGCCTTAATCCAATTATTATAATTATTGTTTTGGTCTTTATTTTCAACAATTTGAATTCCAGTTTTTAAGTTGTAAACCTTTTCCAATATTCACGAGCTATTAAATTACCATTTCATTAAAATGATGCATAAATGAGTGGAAAAAAAAAAAATCACGTAATAACTACCAAATACAAAATTAAAAACGTAATAAAGATTACCATTGAATATTTTTTTTACAGTTATTCGATACAGTCATGATTACATATTTGCCATTCCATTTTAATTCCAAAATTACACACCACTCTCACCTCACTCTTAATAATAATGTCACCAACAATGATAACAACAATTGGAAACATAAAATCTGCATACGAAAACATGCAAACAAACAAACAACCCGAAATAAAAATCGAATCCCATTTTCATTAAAACTTACACAAAACCTCACCACACCACCCCTACCTACCACAATGCTCAATAAATATATATTAAAAGAAAAGCACTCTAAAGCCAAACAAAATGAAAACCAGAAGAACCAACCCCAATCACAAGAGTGAAACCCATTGCCATTGTTCAAATGCATTAACACGTGAGGCACTGTTGACGAAACCAGAGTCGATTTCTCTCTCTCTCGCTAAGGTAAGCCGCATGCTATAATGGGAGACAGACAGATAACTAACACTGTGTTCTACCTGCTGGGGAAAAGAGGGCCCCTTTTTTTGTAATAATCTAATTAAACCGTAGCGGGTCCACTCGCAAGCCAGATAGATACGGAGCGGTCACTTGTGTGTTGCCTATTCCCTTTTGTTCGATTTCGTTCGTTTTTCAACTTCGCCCGGGAAGGGTAATTTAGGTTAATGCGTTTGGTTGAGGGGTTCTAGGTTTTTTCTCTCAGCCATTCTGACAGGGCTAATGGTTTTTGTGTCCGTATTTGCTTATTAAGATTAAATTCCGAGCCGGGAACAGCGGAAGGGGTTTCCGGGTAAAAAAAAGAAATGGAATTAGCGGCCACTTCGAATGTCTTTGCAGAGAAGGTGGCTCATTATTTTTTTTAAGTTTGTATTACGAGCCGACGAGAGAATGGGGTAGTTAGCGAATTGGACTTTATAACTCTGGAAATTCGATTCGAAATTAGACAATGGAATAGCGTAGAGGGCTGGTCGAGTGACTAGCGCTCTGGACCTCGGTGCCACAGGTTTCGGGTTCGAGTCCCGAATGGATACTTGTAGTGGAATGCCATGGATACTTATAGTGGTCCCCGAATGGATACTTATAGTGGATTGCCGTGAATACTTGTAGTGGAATGTCATGGGTACTTGTAGTGGTTCCCGAATGGATACTTGTAGTGGAATGCCATGGATACTTACTTACAGTGGTCCCCGAATGGATACTTATAGAGGATTGCCATGGATACTTGTACTGGAATGTCATCGATACTTATAGTGGAATGCCATGGGTACATATAATGGTTTCCGAATGGATATTTGTAGTAGAATGCCATGGACACTTGTTGTAGTTCGGAATCCACTTTAAACCGTAGGTCCCCGTCTAATATCAGTGTAGAACGTTCTGTCAGTATGCAGACGACCTTGGCCCACTATGAGGTTGTTGCGCCAATGAAGAAATAACGTAGAAAGTTGTTATATTTACGCCCCGGATGGATACGATAAATTTGTTGCTTGCAATTGGCGTCCATGGGAGACTGATTCGAGTACATAAGACATTTTCATTCTTATCATCGTCGTCGTTATTAACAGCTTATCAGATCACAATGATAATATATATTCTTTATACCATCACTGTGATTGAACGTGTTCCGATAAATTTTAAAGATATTTGGGCATAGAAAAAAAAAATTGTTCCTATACAGCAATGATGATAATTGATGTGCTCTAGCAAGGCAGGAGGAAAAAATAATGAAAAGTAAGTATAATTTATATAAAAAAAAAAAGAAAAGAAAATGAAGAAAAGATCAACTACTTAGTAGCTATTAGTTCATTAGACAATAATTGCATAATGTTACAGAAGATGCTGAAGATTTCTGCCATTGAAATTGTTTCTCCCGTATGACAAAAAAATGTGGACAAGTTGCTCTTAAAAATTCTTTCGGGTGGTAAATGTCCTTCTCCAACCGTCGATGGGTTTTCGTAGTTGGCGAATAACACAACAAAAATGAGGTCGATGAACAAAAAAATGTTAAACAATGTATAGTAATTATGGGGAAAATTGGCAAGAAGCCAAATCGGACGGATTCAAACAGAGCGGTGTAATAGGGAAGAAATGTATTTTCGGAGATGTTTTAATTACAATAAAAATAATTTTATTTTTTAACCACAAAAATATCAACAAAAGAAAAAACAGTTGAAAAACATTCCCATAATATCAAAAAAAAAAAAAAAAATCCACAATATTTCTTGATTTTTTTTTTCTTCCAAAACTGCTGTGCGCCGCGTATATTTGACTAAAACTCTCAACAAGAAATCGATTTGTCTGTTTAAGGTTTGAAAAAGAATGTTTACCTTTCCACACAATCGGTGGTGAAGTGATAAGCTTTTTAGCATACCATTATGAAAATATGGAGATAACTGATTCACCTTAATTTTTCAGAAGAATGTTATTTTAAACATGAGTTATAAATTGTTCATTTATAACATGTGTTTTACAACACTTAAAGTTTTTTTTTTTTTTTTATTCTATTAATTTTAATCATTCTATAAACCGCAAAAATTAAAATCTTATTATCGACAGTTATTTTAATAATTCTTGAAAAACATTTTCCAGTTTTTATTTACAACTCAAATTATTGCATATTTTCTTTAATACACAAGACTTTCCTTGTTTTTTTTCAGGACTTCTCTTTGTAATTAAAAGTTAAAAATAGCTATGTAATTCCTGGTAAAGATAGGGTTTTAATAACATTTCTTCGAAAACATCTAGAAGAAATACTATCATCTAAAAAAATCTTATCGGCCAATTCAGTAATCCATTACAAGATAACCCGAAAGTTTTCTTAATTTCTGTAGAATTGTTTTTCACGCTATTTCAGTCCTGTTATTGTTTTTCAATTGATTTGACCTTGAGTGAGAAAGCAATTAGCGAGTATAAGTTGGCAACATTAAATGAAAAGATTAGGTATTAAGAGTCACTAGATGTCCCTAGATTCTCTGAGGTTTTTTTTTGATTGAGAAGTTTTTGTGTGAGAAAGATGTTGTTGTAGATTCTCAAAAATTCTGCAAGCAGCACGTTTACTCTTTTAAAAATATCCCCTTAATTTTTAGATAATGGAACAATATCTCTAACAGAAATATTTGCTAACTTATTGACTAAAGGCGGAGGTGGCCCGCCGTCAACATTTTGCTGGCCCGTGAGATTTATCACACTTTTACAAAATATATTTCTTTTATAATGGCCAAAATAGTGAAAACCAATATATTAAAAAAATACATTATGTGTGTATCCATATATTCCAAAATTAACTGTCGAAATTATGAGAAAAAATTAACTTTTATTAAAACACGCTCAAACATAACGGACGCAAACTTGCATCCCCGATTATGTTGTGCAAATACCCAAATTGAAATAAATTTGCAAAAGCTAAGTGAAAGAGTGGAGAAAAAAAATATTTTTATGCAATACAATACGAAATACTATTTAAAAAAAATACTTTATGCAGTACAATTTCACAAAATATTTATTTATTTGTGAAATAAATATTTTTTAATGATTTCATTTATATATTTTTATATTTCATTTTTAGTGTTATATATTTCTTTACAATGTGCGTTTAGTGTCATTATTTGTATATTATCTATATTTACATGTAATATAGATAATAATAAGTAAGAATAATAGTAAACACAATAATAATAACTCATTACGTATCAATTACTCACTTCAAAAAAAAAATGTCTATAGTGGGTCTAAATCTAATATAGGTATATATAATTTCATATACGGCCCGGAGTTATGTTGCATTTCCAAAGTGGCTTGCAAGATCATTTGGGTTGACCCCCGCTGGGCTAAAGGAAGAACGCTACTGAATTCGTTACAATCACAATATGGAGTCGATCCCCAAATGGTCAACAAATCTAAATAGGAGTCACACTGAGACATTGGAAAGAAATAAAAATTCGAGTAGCTGAATATGTTGGTCATCGTCCTTGTTGTAACAACAAACACTCGGAAATATGGAAACTCCCCCTTTTCAATTTATTCCGACGGATTCTAACGGGAGAAAAAAATGTGCGGCCATGTAAAAAAAAAAAAAAAAATTTTTTTTTAGAAAGTTTGAAAGCGTTTGCAAATTTTTTCATGTAATAATTTTTTATATATCAAAGAAATTTTAATAATCCATTTAAAAAAATGATTATCGAATTGACATTTGATCATACGTAAACTTTTCATAAAATAAATCAAAGTATATTTTATATTAAAAATACCCACCCTCAACGAAAGCATTTTTTTTTTTAAAAAGCACTATATTGTCATTATTATCATATTATATTATTATTATCGCACTATATCATCATCAAGCATTATATAATACTAAAATTATCCCCGCTTAACAAAAGCATTAATTTTTTTTTTTTTTTTTTTTTTTTTTTTTTTGAAAAAGCACTATATTGTCATTATTATCGTATTATATTATTATCATCATCAAGCATTATATTAACAATATCCACATTTAACAAAAGCATTATTTTTTTTTTAAAAAAGCACTATATTGTCATTTTTATCGTATTATATTATTATTGCACAATATTATCTTCACAAAGCATTATATTAACAATATCCACCTACAACAAAAACGATTTTTTTTTTTTTAAACAAAGCAATTCATAAGTTAAAATGATCTCCCATGGGAGAAATCCTTAAGGGAGGAATGAACGCAAAATCGAACAAATGCTGCCTTTATTTAAGAATCAAAAATATGAGAACAACAAAACTTTTGATACTAATCGAAATGATACAGCCGCGATAATACTACATAATTATCCATTTTGATTGAAAGCAATAAATTACATGATTAATTAAAACTGTAATCAAAAAGAAGTATGCGAACACATCAATTTTTAAACCACTAAATCATGCTCCCAAATATATATCTTCCTACTTCATATAGTTACAGTTATAGTTACAGGTAAAAAAAAAACCCCATCGCCCAAAGTGATAAGGTTTCACCTATTCGAATCTGACAAGTAAGAAAGTTCATTTAATTTCGAATCGAAAAATAGAATCTAACCATTAATTATAGGGTGAGCAGGTGTTGGAACTTAATCACTTTTTTTTACCTCTACATGAGCACCTGTTCTGTGACCTCCCTCCCCTTCCCTCTTCTGCTAATATTATGTCTCATTTCGTGGGGGTGGTGATTAGAAAAAAAGGGGAAAAAATCAAGCAGGTGTCAGGCTCAATTACTCAATGCCTCGAAATTAAGAAACAATTATTGTGGTTTGAAGATATATAAAACATACTTTTTGAAAAAAAAAAAATTTAATCGCAAACGGAGCATAAATAGGCTTACTTATTGTCAAGTTCGTGTAATATCTTTAGTGGGTTTTTTTTTTTTCCATCTTTTTTATAATGTTTTTTTTTTTTTTTTTTTTGCCCCTTCTATTTCAGAAGAAATAAAAGAAAATGTAAAATTAAGTAATAATATCCACTATAATTTTTTATAAAAATTATGTCACCTGCTTTTTTAGCTTTTTCAATTATTATTATAATGGATTATTTCAAAAATATAATAAAATTAATCAAAACTTGATTGTTTTCCCTCGATTCCCAAGGCCAATTTAATAACACAATGGTAAAAGTTAAAAATGAAATTTAAAAGACTGAAAATTATCAGTAAAATAATGACACAATAAAAGAAATTTATTTATTATTCGTTTTCTATATTATTTTATTCGATATTTTAGATTTTACAATAAAAACATGTATATATTAACCATAGCCATAAAACTGAATTAACTAATAAAACACTACATGTATATTTATTATGCCTAGATCACAAAATATAGCAACCCACAGATTCTGACAAAAAGGTTGAACTGTCTATCATTTGTATTTCGTAAATGAGAAAATATTTTAAATGTGATAATTTATGATTTCAATTCCACAAAACGCTTACAATCGCTGTCGAAACTTCACCCCTTTCTTCATATTTGACGGTAATGCACGCTAAAGAAAGATTTCCACAAAGAAGACTACTACTACTACTACTGCACACCACACCACATCACTGTGCCTAGAGCTGAGTTGCCTCTTTACAGTTTGGGAATGATGTGGTTGAGAAGGTCTGATTGGGACCTCTACGATCATTTTGGTACCGGTATCTACGGCTTAAAATGGATTCTGGACCATCACCAACATTCATGGCACCGCCGGGATTTGAACCTGAAACCAGCGGTACCGACCGCCAGAGCGTTAGCCACTCAGCCATTCGCCCCCTCCCCCACAAAAAAGTACAGAAGGCAGGTACTTTTGTGGGGGAGGGGGGAGAGTACTGTCTCAGGAAGAAAAGTACTTTCTTCCTGAGACAAGATATTCTCCTGAAGACAGAGTAAACAGAAAAATTTAGCCGATGAGATTTATGCTGACATCTAAACTTTTTATCCCTTTTATACAAATCCAGGTTTCCTATTGGTTGACGAGTCATCTTTCCGGAGTTCTGCAAAAGTCTTGTATCTGGCCATCCTCTAGCGGTTGTAGTAAACACCGTGATAGTAGAAGATCCCTTGTGTTTCAATCTGCTACAATTCTACTGCATCAATGCCCAAATGGCAAGAAAGACAAGCTTCTGTCATTAGAAAAGATAATTGTGTTATTTACCACAATTGAATTTGCATCGATTAAATGTAAATTCATTTATTTCAAATAAAAAAATGTTTAAGAAAAATGTGATCCTAAATTTGGTGCAAGCATACTAATCTTAATTGCAAAACATGACTCTTCCTAGGTGATAATCGAATCTTTATTACACATACATCGACGACAAGCAAAAATATCGATTATCTTAATAAGATCAAAATACGGGTCAGATTGGAACCAATTAAAAATCACGGCACGCAAATAAGGTCTTGTTCTCGGAGGAAATGAGCGAATCAGAAATAATTAATGACGTTAATAAATAAAAATCCTTCACCGGTTTTATCAAATGAACCTTGAGGATGAAAAGCCTTTTCGCGCAATCTCAATCCTTCTTTATTCATCATTATGATGTTGTTTTAATTTCTTTTTTTCCATAATTAAAAAACAGTGGGGAAATTGATTTCTTACTACATTTACTCTTTTTAACGACATTAAAAAACACTTTATCTGATAGACATAGTTCATCTTATTTTCTCTCTCTCTTTATTATTATTTTTTTCTTTCTTCTTTATTGCTCTATCATGCTTGGATGTTTATCAATTTTTTTTTAATTTCCAGTTATTATTTAATTTTTTTTTTTTGTGCGGGTGAGGTTATAATGACAATTTTTTAATTAATTTCAAAGCAATATGCCATTAAGTATTAATATTTAATTGCGAGAATTTTCTTAACAAGTCATTAAATGATTAATCAATGCAAAAATTTATTTATTATAATAGATGTAGAGAGAACAAGAGTTACAACACGCCTGCCATGAATCAGACACTGCATTTATGAAATAAGGGATTAATTAATAATAAAAATAATAATAATAATTAAAATAAATTATTCATATTTGCTGCTCTTAAAGTATTTACACATGTATTACGCCCACTTTCCTTCGATATTTAATCACACATTTCAAAATGGACTTGCTTTCTTCAAATATTACGTTTGCAATGCTGTTATTGAGATTAAAAAACTAAGCAATACTTATATTAAATTATTCTCCTGGTGATAATTCATTTGCAAATAATACTTATGAATTCTCTTAAATCGAATTTCACTTACAATTGCTGATTTTCAAAAAAATCATTTGCAATATAATGTTATATATGTGCATGTTAATATTCTTTGAAACCAATAGATGCCCTTAATTTAATATGCTCATCGTAAGTGTGAAATGTAATTATTCGACTATGTTTGCTTTATGTTGAAAAAATCAACATAGTAAACGTATTGCAATATATTTCAGTTATACATGGTGTTCGTAAACTTTTTGACAGGCATAAGAGGGATACAAATACCTATCAAGTCGGGTAATATTTACTGTAGAATCATTCTGAGAATCAGAAAAAAAGGTAAAGTTAGTTACCAAGTTAGACTTTCAACAGTGGAAAAATAAAGAGAAGAGAAAGAAGATGAGACCATAAGATGTACAATCCCGTTTATTTATAACAAAGGAAGACTCAAAGTAGATACTTAAAGGGACACCCATTTTTTTTTTTATTTATTTATTTCTTTTTTTTATTGATCACTCTTACGCTTGATTACGACAGAAATTGACAAAATTTCAGTTATCAAATGCTTTATTTATTTCCCATTATAATATATTTATTTTTAACATATATGTATGTATACAAACACACGCACAAACATATATATATGTTAGATAGGTTTTTAAAGTGGAGGCCATGAACCACTCGGGGAGGGGGCGAGAGAAAGTTGAAACAGTTTTCTGTTTTACCTTTTCCATTTCACGTAGAAAGTTAACCTTTTAACATTTTATTATTAATTTAGTTTATTATTATTATTTTATTTTCCTTTTTAAAAGTTTTTTTTTTTTTTTTTAATGATTTAAGTCTTTATATAAGAACACATCACATGAACAGAAAATCGAAGAAGAACAAAGGGTGATTTAAAAATAGGACCATTTTGGATGCTAGTAGCTACTACAGGTATACGCTAATCGAAAACTGTATAACAAATCTAACATTTGCTATACAAAAGTTCTAAGCTGATTCACATTCAAGCCTCTCAAACAAAAAGAAAGAGATTGTTCAAGATTTCATGTGAGTATGTGTGTATATGTAGTCCGCAGTTTTACAAGCCTATACATCTGACCTCATTCGCTATGCATAAGTTTTAAAGGGATTTCACATTCAAGTTTCAAAGAAACAAATTGTTCAAGATTTTATGCGAGTATGTGTGCATGTAATCCATAGTCTTTACAAGCCTTTGCATTCCAGTTTTAGAGAGATATCTACTTCCATAATACTCCCGCAACACGACAGGTCATAGTCGATTTTCAAGCTCCCGCTTGTTTCACATAGTGTCTTTATCAATGCATACGGACGGCATACATAAACGCCACCATAAAAAAAAAAAAAAAAGCTCCGCACGCACCAAAAACAATACAAAAAGTCTCCCCCATCATGCATGCCAGCAACTACTACAGGTATGCACTAATCGCAAATTGTATAACAAATCTAACAGCATTCGCTAAACAAAAGTTCTAAGGTGTTTCAAACCTTCAAAAAAAATAAAGAA
Organism: Caerostris extrusa; assembly: GCA_021605095.1. Lineage (NCBI taxonomy): Eukaryota > Metazoa > Arthropoda > Arachnida > Araneae > Araneidae > Caerostris > Caerostris extrusa. Next base: position 22,816 of record BPLR01007635.1, read on the forward strand.
ATTGTTCAAGACATTATATGAGTTGTATATTTGTATGTAGTCCGCAGTCTTTACAAGCCTATCCATCGCAAGTTTTGAGATATCTACTTCCATACTACACACGCAACACGACAGGCCATATAGCCCACTTTCCATGCTCTCATCTGCTTTACATAGCGTCTTTATCAACGCATACGGACGACATACATAAACGCCACCAAAGTAATAGTAAAAAAAAAAAGTGAGGGAAGAAGAGAGAGAAAAAAAAAAAAAAAAAAAAAGCTCCGCACGCACCAAAAACAATGCAAAAAAAAGTTCTCCCATCATCAGAGCAACGTGACCAAAATTAATGCGCTCTCACGTGATCGCTAATTAATCACGATTCGGACGGGTTTTTCGGGCAATATATTTTCGCTTATTATTTCGCTTCACAACTCATCACCCGCCCTTACTTCACGGAAAAGAAGAAAAGAATACGAAAAAAGAGGGGTGTTGTTGGAAAGGGGGCCCCCCAACCACACGCGCAGGGTCACCAAACCTTCCGTGGTGCAGAACCCGGGCACAGGTTAAAACACGGGCACGCCCCCTGTGACACCTCCGACTTGGTAAATCCTCTGAGGAAAAAAAAAAAAAAACATATATAGGCCAAGGCGTACAGGATATTCTTCAGCTTTTTTTAATGGGCTGTAGCCGAGCTGCAACTTATTTATTCTTTGGCGGGATGAGAATTTTCGCACATCTTCAGAAAGCAATTCATCACTCCGCGGTTGCTCAATATTCGCCAGGAATGACCGGTGCATTCTTTTTTTTTTTTTTTTTTTTTTTTCTAATGCAAGGTGCGCCTTAAGTTGTTGAGTGGCAGTATTTTCGGCTTCCTGACGATTAAGGTTCTAGTACGAATGTTTCATGTAAAAGATAGTTAAAGAATGATAGTTTTAGACTTTAAAAAGAACAGCAACACTTGCCCGCATACCAAAGTGCTATTAATAGTGAAATGAATATGGTGACATAATAAAAAAAACATATTTTTCTTTTCTGCATCAGATTGTGGAATTTCGTACATTCATACATATAGAAAATTTGTTCCCTTTCAATTACAATTATAGAATCTTAAATATCATCCAAAGTTAAATTAATATTATTTCCCTTTACTATTTTTAGGCCATTATTACGCCAAAATTTTATTAAGCCAAATAATGGCGTAAAAATATATTTACTTACGTCATATTTGTTACGCCAAGTTATGTAAAAAATAGTTTTAAAAAATCATTACACACACAAGTTTCAGCTATCCAGTGTGATACGGTTGTGATTTATTTATAGTTCGCCTTTTTATTTGTTATCAAACTAATTTTAAATAACTGACAAATAACTCAGCAATAGATCGTTAATCATCAAAATAAACTGAAACATATCCACGCCAAAAAAACATCCAGAATAGAACAGACCAAAAATCTCTTCTTGGTCCAACTTTGTTTAACCACAATATCATTCAAACAGGTACAGAAACACAGATTTGCATTATGATGATGATATGACAGTCCCATATCCTTAACAAAATTATGAACGATTTTCCACCACGTAAGAAGAAAAATGGTTCTCCAATTAAACAATCAAAATATATCTTCACAAATATCTATTTTTTAAGTAAAAATGTCTACTTCTGTCTACTAAATGCAGTCTACTTCGATGAAAAAAAAAAAAAAAAACACTTTCTTATATATCTTCTCTAATTTATGTGTCGCAGCAAAGTAGGTCTTGCTACGAAAAGTAATTTTTTATACTGAGGATCAGGACTTTTAGAAAGCAATCCACCCATGCTAACCAATAGCATTTGCAAGTTTTTTAGGTCCAATAGCCTAGTAGTCAAGTAATATATCGCAAAACTGGAATCAATGCTATTGAAAATGGAAAAGTTAGCCATTCACAAAATGCTCTGTTGTCATTTGAACAGCAGGAACAGGACCAATAGCGATGGTCAAAATATAACTGCCCTCCCTGTTATACTCCTTTTTTAGCTACTGGTTTCCTTACTAACTTGAGTAAATAGAATTTTATGATAGGTTTACTCGCTCAGAATAAAAACTGATTTACAGGCTGGTATTCACGCCTACGCGCGTGGATACCCCTAGCGGCGAAAAAAGTGTTAAGTGTTGTGCCAGATCGTCAAGAGTGAAACAGCATGGCTGCGAGTGACTATAGCTGTTACGTTAATAATGGTGTTTATTTAGTTTTCATTGTAAGTACTTACTATTGTGTTAGTGTGATTCATAATATGCAGTTCACTGTGTACTATTGTGCGAGAACATTTGTGAGTGCTAGTGCGAGAACAGCTGGCAAAACCTTATAATAGCTAAAGCCAACATGTTTTAGCCAATACCATTATCAGCCAGTTACAAAGTAGACAGTTTTATATTCTAACCAATGGAGAGTTAATAGGATGCACAAACTAATTTTAATTCCTTTGATGCTTTTTCTACTATATTTTTCAATCAATCATAGTTAAGATTATGCTATCTATCATAGACAGGCATTGGCTTATTAGAAGAAAAAAAAAAAAAAAGATTCAACGATAAAAAATAATAATAAAAATACAAGAGGAGAAATTTCTAATGCAGTCAATCCTTCACATTTTTTTTTTTTTTTTTCATTTAAAATTTTGAATTATAATTCAATCAGTAAACGTTTGACTGTCAAAAGGCGTGATAGTTTTAAAAGGGGCGGAGTGTAAAGTTTTATAAACAAAAAGATTTTTCAAATGGGTTGAATCGATCAATAAGCTCGATAGGCAGACTAGATTAGAAAAAAAAAATGAAAAAAAAAAAAAAAAAAAAAAAAAGATTTTCAAGGATAATTAATTGATTTATTCCTCGAAAATTTTTAACTAAGACAAATTAAAAATTATGAACTAAAGTAAAAAAAAATGTGAGTGTTGTATTAAAACCAAATGGATTTCTTCCTAAGCATAAAAAAAAAGTAAAAAGCTGATTGATCCATCTGAGTATAAATTTAGTTGAGTACACTCGTGGTCAACATAGTATCAACCTATCATTGAAATTCTCCAGTAAAATAGTTGGACTGTTTTTAACTTGTTTTTAAGCATTTGGCGACAACCAAGATATATCTCACACAATGAGATAAGCGGTAGATTTTCAAAATGACAAGAGCAGTTTATCAAGAAAACAGGTTAACTACTTCAGTTCTCGATTTTAAGGCAATGCCATTAACTATGGATGTGAAGAAACAATCAAATAATATGAAGCTTTATAAAAGAAATTAATTGTAATTTTCTTGAGAGTGAAGAGATGAACGCTCCACCCAAAAAAATTTAAGGGCAGATCTTGTGGGATGCATTTTTATATTTTTAACAAAGACTGAATTGTTACACAAGGCATTCTTTTTCCAAGAATCCATGCTTTTTGTCAAACCAAAGTTGAATCAACATACCTTTCTAGGCTTTTAACCTAAAAGCAATTACTAAATATTTTACACAATACAAGTCTCTTTCTCTCTCTTTTTTTTTCTCCCAGTGAAATACTTTTTCCACCTATGGTCAAGGACATCAAATGGTGAATTTAACGTTTTTTAACCTTCCTTTTTATTGTCCTTGTTTTGTTCTAATTTTAGATTCTTTTTTTTTTTAATTATTATATTGAATTGGTAAACTTGATAGGACATATGTTCTTCAAGTCTGTTCAGATTTCAGCTTATGTTGATGTTTTAATCATCGCAAAAATCTTTTACAACTTTGGAAGGAGCTTTTCGAGTTTTTGAATTGGCTGCAAGGGCTTTGCATGTAAACATAAACCAGAAAAAAAAAGAAATACATGCCTTTCTTCGAGAAGTATTTGTCAGGATACACCAAATATTACCTTAGGTACTTACACTTTTTAAGTCTTGCTGCGAAAAAGAAATACATTTTTAATACAGAGGATCGGGACTTTTAGAAAGTAATGCATGTATAATATCAATAACCAATATCATTTGTAAGTTTTGGGGTTCAATAGCCTAGTGGTCAAGTAATAGGTCACAAAACTGGAACCAATGCCATTTAAAATGGAAAAGTTAGCCATTCACAAATTTGAACAGCAGGAACAGGACCAATAGCGATGGTCAAAATACAACTGCCCCCTCCTTAATATACGCTTTTTTTAGCTACTGGTTTCCAACAGGTTAAAAAGACTAATGTTGTTACACAAGGTATTCTTTATCCAAGAATCCATACTTTTGGCTAACCAAAGAAAAATCAAATACCTTTCTAGACTTTTAACCTAAAAGTAATCAATAAATATTTAACACAATACAAGTCTTTTTTTCTCTTTTTTACCGGTGAAACAATTTTTCTATATTTGATCAAGTGCATCAAATGGCATTTAACGTTTTTAAATCTGTTAAAATAAAAAGCATTTGTATTGTCATTGTTTTAATCTAATTTTAGATCTTTTTTTAATTAATGTATTTAATTAGGAAAATTCTTATGAGAGTTTCTTTTAGGTCCATCGAAAAGACTTTCAGCTTACCATGAAAAGCAATCAACTAATTCAGTTCTCGACTTTTAAATGAATACCCCACTGATAATGTACTATGGATATAGCAATCAGTAGATCCCCTAATAAAAGTAATTATATGGTTATTTTAAGGAGAAGAGGTAAAAAATATATGATTTACTACATCAAATTTTAAAACCAATTGTTAAATTCGTTTTCAGATGTAAATGAACATAAATATAAGTTTTTTTTTTTTTTTTTTCATATAGGGTTCAAATTGATCGTATGCTATGTCAAAATTCAATGAGTACGAAATATCAAAAATATCTATTAAAAAAATGCAATCAGTAATCCCAATTGGCTAAAAAATATGATTTCTACTCAAATTAAAAAAAAATGGTAAATGAACAAAAAATATAGCAATCAGTAGATCTATGTCAAAATTCCTAATGCAATAAAAAAGTAGTAATTATATTAAAAAATATGGATTTACTACATCAAATTTTAAAACCAATTGGTTTTCAGATGTAAATGAACATAAATATAAGTATGGTATGTCAAAATTCAATGAGTAAAAATATCAAATGATTTCCCTAATAAAAGTAATTATATGGTTATTTTAAGGAGAAGAGGTACATCAAATTTTAAAACCAATTGTTAAATTCGTTTTCAGATAAATGAACATAAAAAGTTTTTGAACATCAAATATAATGTTTTTTCAAATTTTTTTTTCTACTATTATTTTAGGGTACATCAAATTTTAAAACCAATTGTTAAATTCGTTTTCAGATGTAAATGAACATAAATATAAGTTTTTTTGAGGGTTCAAATTGAATGCGTATGTCAAAATTCAATGAGTAAGAAATATCAAATGCAATACCATTGGCTTATGTTCCTACAATACAAAAAAATGGTCAAATGGTACCAAAAGTAAGAAACTCGCCCACAAATCACCACGAGTGGCTAGTTTTACAGAAGATGTGGCGATTTTTGATCTAGGTACATTTTTATTTTTCTAATAATGAAAATTAGATTTCTTTAATAAAAAAAAAAATTAGAAGTAACCAAAAAAGTGATATCCCAACGCCCAGGGCAATACCATAGGTAGATTAAATTTTGCAACATCAGATATTTGCTTTATATTATTTGCAGTTTTAATATGCTATTATAGCTAGTGGCTTGAAGCAACATTTTATTTTGCACTTGGATTGTGGATGTGCAATCGTTTAGTATGAACAAAATATAGTTATGAATTATCAAATACCACATTAAATTTTTAATTTTAAGAATAATTGTTGCTTTTATGTTAATGGACTTTGTGTTATTAAATTCTGCTTAAAAATTCAAATAAATAAACAACTCTTTTTTTCATTCCTAATTTTCAGACACTGGTTGAAATGAATGTTTCTTTCGACTTATAGTCTATACGTTGCTTAATACTGTTGATAAAACGAGTCCAACTGGATAAGTCTGTACATGTTTTTAACAAATATCACTTAAAACAAAGATCAATTGAACATTCGAAAAATATAAATCCCTCCAAAACCATGCGTGCACAAACAATATGCAAAGCTCTTTGAAGAAAACAAGATTTCAATTAACCTAATTGTGATACATTAACAAAAAAATAATAACTTTTCAACTAAAATAATGATGCATTCCATGGTTTCAATTAACGATTATTTTTTGCTGCAAACACTTTTCGTAAAAAAAAGTACGAAAATAATTCTATATTTATTTATCAAAACGTTTTATTTTAATTGAAATTATAATAACTACTTAATACTTAATGCATCTAATAATTCCGTACAGACAAGTTTACCATTTTATTGATTTTTATTAATGCACAGAATAAATAAAATAATAATAAAGAAAAAAATGCGAAGAAAATTGTGTCATTACTTTTTCCGTAGTTATTTTAAAATGGACTTTTTCAATCACGAAACAAAAATAATTTTAAAAAACACTAATTTTACTTTGTTCGAATAATTTTTTTTTTTTTTTTTTTTTTTTTTTTCTGCAATATAAACCAAGGGGGAAAGAAAAAAAATACCTCGTGGAAAAAAATTAAAAATACAAAACTAAACTAACTTATGACAAACTGATCGCCGAAATTGCAAATTTGTTAACTCTTCAAACCGGTTTAAAAATATGTGTTTAATAAACTGACGGCAAAAGTGTGCATTTTAAACATGTTATTTATATTCTGATGATCTGACATGGTCTCAGTTGATAGACAAAATAGATAGCAACAGAAATTACATTTTAGGTTGTTATTATTATTGTGAAGTTTGCCTATGTTATAGACAAGCTTGCAATTTAATTTATACATTTTACTGGCTTTCTTAATCACAAAGATAATATTATTTGTAATTTGATAGAATTTACTACTTTCACAAAAGATAGAAGTCGATAAAACATTTTAAAAATTTCTGTGTCGAATTCACGTCATTTTGTGGTTAAAAGTAATTGCTTCTGTGCAAACATAATGTAAAATATAGCTGCCTTTGAAATAGAAGAATATTAGTAATATTGCATCATTTATAGAAAAATATACAACATTTCACTCAGGAATCCAATTGCTAAGAAATATTAGGAAGATCGTAACCTATCTTTAGTGCAATAAACTTACTGATATATCAGCATTAATCAATTACTATTAATCTGTCGTTGGTTATTTTAGTTGTTTTTGTTAAGAAGTTTGTAAAAATAAATAAATAAATCATTTTTAGAAGAAACTTCTGATATTATTTTGTCAAAATATAACACATTAAGAGATTAGCTGTTAGTAGATGATATTCTGTTTTAATCATCAGTAGCAGAATCAGTGGCGCAACAGCCCCATAGTAGGTCAAGGCCGTCAGCCTACTGGCAGATTACGAGACAAGAGAAGGTTTCTTTTTTACGGGGTAGAGTTGTCAGCAATACGCCCAACGCTCTGCGGTCATTTTAGACCGGGACCTACGGTTTAAAGTGGATTCCGAACCACTACAAACATCCATGGCACAGCCGGGATTCGTGGAACAGAACGGAAACCTGTGGAACAGAGCGCTAGTCACTCGGCCATTTGGCCCCTCTGTTTTAATCATTCCATTAATTCTAATTGATAACGACTGCACTGCTTTAGTTTAATAATCATTAAAACATATAATGCTTTCATACCGCTGCAATAAAATCAACTACTCGCATTAAGTAAATACACAAAGGTTAGGATTTAAATTTTAGTTTTAATAATAAAATTGAAATACCAATATAATGTACAAGAGAAGATGTAATAGGTATACAAACCTCCATTAAAAATGTACGTCTCGAATTCAAGTTAAAAAAGTTGTGCTAACATTCATTCATTCATTTTAGCATTATTTTCTATGGAAGATTTTAGATTCACCAAGTTCATCTGATACAAAAAAGAAGAAAATACAAAATACTAAAGCTACTGCTACAGACATACACCACACTTAAATCAGATTAAAGAATCCTTATGTTTACTTAAAGAAAACGAACGACCTACACCGGAAATAAGTTGAAAAGGGAATGATTCATGCTTTTTATTTAAAGAGGGGTATCCACCACTCGTAGGAGGGGATTGGCTCGTTCAAGATCAAGGATGGTAGGGGGTAGCAGACGATTCGGCAGCTGAGAACTAGGGCACATAAGGGATCGTCTTTTGTGCTAACTACTTAAACGTTTGCCCTGATGCTTATTGCTGTTTAGAAGAGTCCAGGTTCTTTTGCACAGGAGGATGAGTACGTGATATACTTGGCTGCGCATTGCAAGAACGAAAAAGTTTTTTAATGAAATCTTTTGTTCGGGTTCTAAAAAGTGTATTTTTCCCACACCACTTTTTAGCTCTGAATCGTTATTCAGAGTTTGAAGAATTTTTTTTTATATCGTTATGTTGCGCTCTTCATCATTTGATGGGGAGAGGAGTTTCAAGTTTTTAATATGTAACGGTTCAGTATAAGGAAGAAAAAAAAAAAATCAAATCTGATGAAAAATAAGAAGAAATACATAAAATTAAATTTAAAAAAATATTTTTGTTATAGTTTTCAGAAAATAAAAAAAGTAGAAGTTTTGACAAAATAAATACAGAGTAACTTCTTGAATTTTATCTTTTAAGTTTTACATACTTAATGCGCTTGTGTTCTTAATGTACTTTCTACTTGTGATCCAATGATAAAGAAAGCAAACCAGCAGGCAAAAGTGCCAAATCCGCTGATCAGAAACACTTACTGCAGTTGGAAAAAAAGAAATGTAGATTATTGATAGCTTGTATAGTGTCTCGAATCGACAGTCAGATTACCTGGTAAAAATTTTCCTCATAAGATAAGCAAAAGTGAAATAGTTAAGATAGGTTTTCACTCGACGCGAAACTATCTCGTTGTAGAACGCTAGATAATCGGAAGTCTGATATCTTTTTCTTCTCTATTGACTTGGCAGGCTATGATGGGCTAAGGCCTTCCCGAGAACCTTCTTCCATTCCAGTCTCTTTTTCGTGACAGTTTTCCAGTTAGTAACTCTTACAACTTTAAAATTTGCCTCCACACAATCGGTTCACCTCAACTTGGGCCGGCCATTACTTCTAGTTCCAAAAGATATATAGTTGAATATCCTAAATAGCCTAATAATCCTATATAACCTGATCTATTATTCATTCAAATTTCACTTAAGTGACGCTTATACCAGAAGATTCTTATATCCGGTAGAAACTTAAAAAAATTCTTCATTCATTCTCGGAAACAATAATAATCAACATATAGGACTGTTTATGGTGCACTGTGTAAAATAAAACACATGGCAGAAAAAAAAAAATGTTTTACGTTACTATTTGTTAAGTAGCATTTACTTCGTTAAAACTTAAACATAATAAATGTTTTTTTAAATGTATATTTATTTTTCACTATCGCATGCATGACATTTTCCCAGTAATTAAGAAATTAAAAGCCTAAAAATTTCTTTTGATACATTCACATATTTAGGTTTTGCATATCCAACAAATTAAAAATAATTGAATAGATAATAATTCTACTATTTTCCATTACAAGTAGTTAATATTTTTAATTTTACCTCGTTTCGACAATTACGGAAATAAAATTTGCAGATATTGAATTAATTTTTGATATCGTAATAATGTTTCAAAATATATATGACTAATGTGCTTATTTTAATGAATAACAATTATAGCAAATAACAGCACTTATTTTATAAAGTAGTTAGAAATTCTCAAGTTATTAATTTAAAAATTAAACGATTGTTAATTGGAAGAATGCAATAAACAAATGGCACTTAAGTGCAATACTGAATAAATTAGCATTAAAGGATGGACTAATGATTCATTCAAAATCAAACATGGAAACTATTTTGTAATCTTCAGATAAGTTTTGCATTACAATATATTGAATTTTCAATTCTAAATTTAAAAAAAAAAAAAACACAAAGAAACTGTTTAAATACAGAAAAGTGGCATAGAAAACATTTTTTTAAGGAATCATACACAGTTGAAGAACGAAAAAGTCAACACAAATATAAATATTATGAAACGGGATCCTTCATAAACGAGAAAGCATACAATGCTCAGTCCCAAAAAAGATCAATTCATCTCTCCGATCCTTCATCAAACTAAGCCGGACTGGACCGATCCATTAACTCATTTCGGACCCCCAAGAACTCTAATGAATCACACAAAATTTCTCCATATTAAAAGTCCGGCAAGGAGTAAAAAGACGGAACGCATATTAATTCTGGACGGAGGGGTGACCCTTTATGACAACTGTGGATGATGGTCAATTCCTTTTAATCTAAACAAGAAATAGGGGGTCCATCTTTCCCCCAAGCAGCTTAATGACCCATTCTCCCTTCGACTGTCAATGGGCGAAGACCTTGCAATAGTAATTACTGCAACTGCCCACAAGGAATCGTTCCAAATATTTCCCATTTTTTTCGCCCCCCCCAACTTTCCACCCCCTCCCCCATCCTTCTTATCAAATGAGCCTCCATTCAGTTGTGCAGGCAGACAGACTGGACGGACAAAGTGTGTTTGCCTAACAAAACTCGCCAGTCCCTACCCCCTACCCCCTTCACCAACCCATTCCTCTTAGTGACCATTCATTTTCTCATCCCCCTTCGCACAACTCCCCCGTCCCTGGGATGGAAGAAAAGAGAAAAGTCCAACTGGTCATCAGAGCACGAAAGATAGGAGCTTCCATATTTCATTTATTTTCTTCCCTGCTTACCATATTCTGACTCCCCCTACCCCCTTTCTTCCGGCCAGCCCTTACCCCCTACCCCCCTCTTGCTCCTAGCCGTACCCCCCTCATTCATTGCTTTCGTTTGCTGCAGGAGCTGTTGCAGTGTGGATGCCCCTTTCGCTCTTTTTCTTTCTTTTCATGCCATTTCTTTTTTTTCTTTCCTTTCTTTTTTTTTATTTATTTATTTTTTTAGTTTTACCTCCCTTTACCAGGAGGCAAGGGGATACAAGTGTCAAGGGACGTTGCTCTAATTGTGAAAATTTTTTTCTTGATAGTGAAGACCTTTCTTTTCCTGTTAGAAATTTTAGTTACAGTGAGAAAATTCTTAAGATTAATATCACTGCAATACTCTGCAATTAGCATATGTAGTACACCATATTAATTGAATCATTAACATCATCAGTAATTGAAAGTCAACCTAAATTATAAATAGTTTTGTTTATTGCCTATAGTTGCTTACTAATAAGCGTTCAGACAATACAGTTTTTCTAGTACTAGACAGTATATAAAAACCTAGAAGTATAAATTTAATGATTCCAGTATCTATTATAATTTTTGATTGATTAACAATGATACTTTAATTTTAATTAATAAGAATTTCAAGGTAATAACAATTTTAATATTCCATTCATTCTTGAATCCCCTCGTTGGTTTAATACATAAAATCGGTGAAACTCTTAAAAAATTTCTTCAATTTAGTTAATTTTAAGAACAACAATCAATTTAACGGAATCTAAAAAGCTTATTTAACTCCACTGGCCACTGGTACACCACTGGCCACACACAGAATGTCAATCTAGGCCACCACTGATGTGATAAATGACCATTTCTCTACTGGAGCAACTACAGAAATCGGCGCTTTTGTAATTGCCATCTGATGGATAACTCAGAATGGGCAGTCAAGTCCAAAGCCCAGTGGGTGATATTTCTCTCATCAAGATTCTCTATAGGACATAAACACACGGACCTTCATAGGTATTGTATAATACTACAGTATCCAAGTTAAAGAAAATCATAAACATTCAGTGTATTTGTAAAAGGGGTGGGGGAGAGGAAGAAAAGGTATTCTTTTTTTTTTTCATTATTCATGGCCCAGTGGCAATCCACATGCCATACGCATGATGAATACAAGGGTTCTAGCCTCAATGGTTTAAATTCTACAATCACTACTTAGAAAAAAGATTTGGCTTGGGGGAATTTTGATAGAAATTCTCGCATCGGATTGATTCGAGTTCTTTAAAACAAATCACTTGTGATTTGAAAATCATGACCTTCATTAAAATGGCATTGTCTTACATGACCCCCTCTTAAACCACAGGGATGAGTTTCAAGAAGTTCCTACGCTAAACGTGGTTATCTTAATGCGTAAATGATGGGGATAAGTGAAATAGAACAAAGAATAAAAAAAAAAATTTATTATTTTTTTTTTATATCTTCAATATTGTTTTTTATTTTATTACATTAATTACAGATATTTTCATTACATTAGTTATTCGAAAAAAGGCCTTATGTTTATGATGAAGAAGGTTTTTTTTTTTCTCATTTGACTTTGTGTGTATGTGTGTGTGTGTGCAGTCCGCAGTCTTTACAAGCCTATACAAGTTCAACAAGTAGTTATTCAATTGCAAGACTTCGCATCAATAACACTTCTCCTTGATTTGAACAATCAAAATTTCAATAATTTTGTATGAACTGATCCATAACTTTCCCACGAAATATTCTACCTTGCCCTATTACCTTCTTTTTCGTTACAATCACCCACGGTAAAAATTAAAAAATGCCTTATTTATCGCAATAAAATAAAAATTATTATACTTGTCTTTTCAATACCAACGCCAATACTAACAAGCCTCGTGCACTGCGAAACAAAAGTCATCGCTGATTGGCTAAAAGCATTATCATTAAGGCTAATATCGAAACCAGGGTATGATTTCGGAAATTACAGCACTACCGCGTAATAGTGAAACAACGTTAGCGGAGTATTACTGTAATATTGTACGTAAACGCTATCAAAACAATATAGTTATCCTTCTATCAAGTATAACGGAGAAATGTACAAATCATACAACAAGTTTTGAACCTAGTATCTACATGTTTATCACCATTACGACACTGTTAACTTAGCAGTAATATAGATTTTTGATATTAATCAATCATTTTTTTCTGCATTATTACTCCTGTACATCAAAAATGTACAATAGTTACCTTTTAAAGATTTTCCATAGAAATAGTTATTCTCATCATCAACATAACAATCTGATGCCTCACAATGTGGTGTTACCATAGTGGAGCATTCCAATAATAAAGCTCAGCGAATTCAAAAACCAACATGAAGAAACATAAGTCATATTTAGATTGTCTTCTGGGAAAAAAATTTATGAACAATAATTGGATTTTAGGATGGGTATATTTAATCTATAAGTCATAAAAACATTAAACGTTTTCCATCCTAAAACATCTAAATGATTGGAATGATGATGATTTGAAACATCTAAATGATTGGAATCAACATGAAATTAACCATCTCACAATCCCTTTATTCTACCTACTATAGCAGCATGGGGCCTGATGGCCGAGTGACTAGCGCTCGGTACCACAAGATTCGAGTGCAATGGATTTTTAGTGGTTCGTAGGTCCCGATCTAATATGGATGTAGAGCGTTGAGCGTAGGATTGGCAAACCTACCCCGTAAAAAAAGAAAACATCTCTCGTCTCAAATCTGCCAATAAGCAAACGACTTTGGCCCACCATGGGGCAGTTGCGCCAATGATGATGACTATAGCAGCATATAGAACTAATGAACGATTATTATAAAGAAGATTCATAACTTAAAATTGATTTAAACCCCTAATGAATGGACTCGGTCAGCAGTTATCCACCTCACACTTAATGTCTAGCAGAAATGAGAGGTCAAGTAGCTTAGCTAAGAAAAGCAAAAGCTAAATATAAGTCAATCTAGTACGATCATTGTAAAGAATACCTATGATTCTTACTTTAAATATGAGATTCTCTATTAGCAGTATACTTTTTTAACATTCCACCGTTAACCAAAGTCTTCTTAACCTAAACTTTAATGAATGGAATTAAACACCCCATATTTAACCTCTTTGACTTCAGAAAATAGTGCCAACATCTATATATCAAAATCAAGCAACAGTAAGGTATGTATCATTGGGTAGCAGATTCAATTCCACTTTACCCCAAAATTTTTTTGAATCTCGTACCTCTGATGAACGGAATGAAACCTGAAATTAACCACCTCACACACCTAATTCCTTTACCCCCAGCAACGAACGCCGGCATAAAGAGCAAAGTCTGGAAGAATAAATGATGAAAGGGGTGCAGCAGGGTAGGGGGTAGGGCGCTCGCTCTCGCATATCTCATCTGGACATTGGGCAAGTGGCCTTGGGCTCTCGATAGCGGGGGATCATTAATTCTGTGCATTACATCGGAATGGACAATGAAGATATCGCGCAATGAGAAGGGGGGGGAGGGTTGCCAATCTTGCCCGGGTGGCTTGCTTCATCCATTAAGAAGATAGAGGGCTAATGGTTCCTTCGCCCTCCGAGATAGGGTGAATTCCAATCAGGCGGTGCTGACCGCACTTTATGACAAGTCCACCAAGAGAGACCCGAGGACACATCTTTCATCCAGGCCAAGAATCAAATCAACAAGTTCAGCAATGGCTTGCGCCTGAGTGAGGTCCTTTGGTCCAAGGGTTAAAAGCTCGGCTCAAGTTATTGTTAATTTGCAACAGAATTGTTGCATGTAGTGTTGTTGCGAAGGGCAGCTGTTCTTTCGTTAAGAGATGGCTTATTTGATGCTGCTGCTGCTATTTAATTTGCAATTTGGTCAGTGCATGTGGTGTTTCATTCGTATGTTTTAGATTATTTAATTGCCAAAAATTTATAAATGTGAATATTTATTTCTAATGTAAAGGGATTGTAGATATTAATTAGTAGACTGTATGAACATATGGGGAAAACACAAAAGAATAAGAAATAAAATTAAAATATTGACAAAAAAAAAATGACAAAAAGAACAAAAAAAAATTATATGAATAGTAATGGAAAAGTATGGTAAAGATAATGCAATTAAAGGTAATATAATCTTTAAGCTTTTCAAGGACAAATTTTTTAACTTACGAAAAAAGATCCTTTTTTTTTTTTTTTTTTTTTTGTTGTTGTTTTATTCATTTCATATCTACAACAATAGAGAAAGATTAGAAGAAAAAAAGTTACAAAAAATTAATGACCATATTAATATGGCCATGGAAAGAAATTGTTAACTACGAATTAAAAGATTTCATATCTTGAAAACGCCAGCGAATTAAAAAGCATAAAAGCTTCCAACTGGATGATGGGAAATTCGCAATAATGACTCATAGAGTCTAGCGCTTCACTATTTACAAAGCATTATATGTATAAGATAAAACAGTGCTCATAACGTCTTCAATGGTGAAAGAACGTCTTCAATGGTAATGGATTTAAATCAATGGGAATAATTTTAAATAAAATAAACTAAAGACACACGCACATATACCAGTGTTCTGGAAGAGATATGAAGTAAGTAAAAGCTTTCAAAAATCCATGTAAATTGTTTTTTCATCACTACTGCTGCCATTTATGTTTACAATTGCTAATTATTTTCCAAGTATTTTTTTCTCTTTCAATGAGGAACGATTTTAGAACGAACTATACTTTATAGTTTGCTTTCTAATTCTTGAAATGAACTCTGTGATTTCTTTTTTGAAGAAAGGAAAGGGTGGACAGGCACAACTTTCCCGAACAATTTTGCCATTAGTTCTAGTTGACGAACTTTTCGATCATCTCTACCCCTCTAAAAACGGTCGCCAGGTAAAAAACCTCGGAAATTATGCAGACTTTCTATTCAGAAATGTTAATATTGCAGAAGCAAAAGCAAAGCGGGTGAAAATGGTCCTCGTAATGATAATAATTTCTATTGTTGTGGGGCCATAATTTTACTGGCGAGGATTTATGTTGCGTTACGGCGAATTCGTACCGATGCTGTAATAAGACCTTCGTTTTTGTGGGTTTTTTCTCCAGTAAAAATGTTTGTTTTTTTTTTTCATTTTTCTAAATAATTTTATTTTTTTCTACGATGGTTGAATACTTTACGTGTAGACTAATTTACGATTTTTTTTTTTTTTTTTTTTTTTTTTTTTTTTTTTTTTAAAGAACATAAAATTCTGAAAATAATAAATGACACCTATAAATTCTTACGAAATGCTTTTTCCGCTTTTGCACATTGATAAACCGTTAAACTCGTTGGACATTACAAGACGAATAATCTTGTTACTCAGAAGGGCGAGAAAGGAAAGGTTTTTTTTCAGAAGGATTACCAATGAAAGTAATCCGTATTGTCGTGTCATATAAGAGAAAATATCAAAAACTTCAAGCAAGCCTTACGACAGCCAGAGTGAGATACTTTTGCACAATTTAACTGATTTGTGCAGAAGTGTTTATTAAAATATATTATAAATTATAAGGTAACATTAATTATTATAAATTATAAAGTAAGATTAAGTTGCTTAAAATGTCAGATATCATAATTGTTACTTTATTTATGTGTGAGAGACTTATTTAGTCTTAAAAGCGTGTGCGCTTTATTAAATGAAGGATGCACAAACTTGTAAACCCACAAAGAAGGGCGGCATGGTGGCCAAGTGGCTAGCGCTCTGGCCTTTGGTATCCCCTTCTTCAGGTTCGAGTCCTAGCGGTGGCATGGATGTTTGTGAGTGGTTCGGAATCCACGTTAAACTGTAGGTTCCGGTCTGTTTAGCCTAAAGTGTGCACAAGATGACCGTAGAGCGACAAATCAAATCAAACCAAACCACAAAGAAGAAGGAGAAAAAAAAAAAAGAAAAACGAAAATTATTTTACAAATATTTGTTTCAATTATATTCAGCAAATTATTTAATAAAATAAAAGAAAATAAATAATTTAATACGCGATATTAAATTGTTAAGTTTTAAGCATTTGGTTCGATTTTTGGTGAAATCAAGCACAAAAATGGTTTTTATTAGACATTTTTTTATTCGTTAAAAGTATGTCCCCAAACACAAGTTGATCCAAGTTATTATGTCTACTAAGTTATTATATATAAGTTAAAATATCTACCAACAATCATATAAATATCGCGGAGATAAAAAAAAAAAAATTAAGTAGACGGATATTTTGCATCCCAACTAGCATTTAAGTGATAAAAATCTGATCTTCTAGTTGCCATAAAATGGAAATCATTGAGGAAAATATTTTTTTCTACTTAAGTATTTATTTTTTATTAAAATAAATCTGATTATGTTCTTTTTCTTTTTTTTTTATCTTTCTTCAAAATCCAAAAAAATACCATAATTTTACGTTTTAAATAAAATAGATTGATAAGGTAGACCGCAAGAAAGCACCAGAAGATTATTACTCACTATGAGTAGAAGACTTTATTGTGAGTTATTTACTTTATTGTGTTTAGCTTTATTGTGAGTAATTTACTTTATCGATATTTAATTAAAATTAGAAGATATTATTAATTAAATAATTTTTAAAAATTGCATTCTTATTTTGATTTTTTAATTGTATTTTGCAATTGGAAATTCACTTTCTGTAATCGTTTTTCGAAGACAAATTATTTCAGAAATTTATACTATACAATTGTACTTAAACTTTTTTTTTGATAAATTAATATTTTTCTCTCTTAACATCAAAAGATAAATGTTTGGCTATTAATGTAATATTTTAATTTTTAAATGTATACATCCAATATTAAACCCAATAGAAACCTTAAAAAATTCCTAATAAAAGTATAGAATGGACAAACGTAAGGTGAACCTATTCAAAAGTCTAGAAGCTGCTGTTTTACTTATTGCTTCGCAAGAGTAGGTATTTGAGCAGTATATTTATGTCCATTTAATTTCAATCATAATTAGTTTTATTTTCATTTTATTTTTCCTCTAAATACCTCTAAAGATAACAACAATAAAATATAAAAAGTAGCAATTGCGAGTGATTACGAGATTATATGTCTTGAAAATCATGCTTACCAATGTTGTTTCCTAAATACAAAAAGTATTACATTTAAATTACACGAATATGCCTTCTGAATATTAATTAGACCTACATCTCAATAATGATATCCCAAATTCATCTTCTATCAATAGTCTGAAGAAGCAGATTGTATCACAAGGCGAAATCAATGGTTCACGATAGCCTTGCTCTGAATGTAGTAGTATAAATATTACTATTACTGTTACTATATCAGAGCATTAATTTTTTTTTTTTTTTTTTGGAATGGAAATGTCATTATTTGAAGGAAAAATTGAGTAATAAAGACAGATCCATAAAGCTATTCCGTGACTTCCTTCAATTATATAAGATGATGACCTTAAACTCTTTCTTTTTTTTTCTTCTTTCTTTCTTAGTCTCGCACATTACAAAATACATCCATTATTTTACTCATTGTAAATCATTTCATGAAGTGCGCAGCGTTTAAGAGGCACGACAAATAAACAATTTACACTCGAATAGCCATCTAAATTGCCAACTTCTCTCCCCTTTCATCTAATCTTAATGTCACTTTTTAACTTGGGCCAATATGCATTCCATATCACCAGATAAGGTTCACCCACCTGCTTTGGCAAACGACGTTTTCCGGTAGGTCGCCATTTTGGAGCCTCACTATTACCACATAGGCAGGCAGTCAGTTTATTTATTAAAAGACTCACGGAATGTTTAAATTGTCTTAGTATAATAACAGCGTTGTCCTTAACCTACCAACAAAATAACGATCTTTAGGGCAGAAAAACGGGCATCACTGAATCGTGTCCACAGAAGGCACTACTAATCTTTGGGAGGCATATAGAAGTAAGAAAAAAAGGAAATAAAAATGTATCTACGTGCGTGTTCTGAGTATGAAAACATTGCAATTACAGCGCCAATAGTCAAATTATATCCGTCAATGAGCCAGTAACCATGAAATGTAACCAAGCTACCTAAAGCCAAACATCTAAAACGATAAATGAAGATTAGAAAAGAGCTTTTTGTTGATATGTCCGGATTTTGGATGGGCCGTTGACACGTTTTTGTAGCCCGAGGGTTATTTCTGTAGTAGCTACAATCTTAATCTAGACGTGATGTGTGTTTTTTACATTCATCAGGTGAGGGTGAATGAAGTATTGTAATTGGACATTATGATTTCGCTGATCATGCGTGATCTGGCAGATTATGTATTATTGATGAGCATTAAAAAAGCATCAATCAGGATTTAAAAACATATACACGCACAGAAATGATGGCAGAATTCATGCATGATTTTTTTTTTTTGAAAATTCAGTGTTAATGCAATAATATGAAAGTGAATAATTTAACAGGTTCAAACTTGTAATTTTTGATACAGTTGAACTGAAATTGCAGGTAACTTTCATACATATTCTTCATTATTTAATTTTTATTTAACCAATAAATTTTAGATTTAATTTTAATTTCAACAAGATGAAATTTTCCTTAAAATTTTCAAATGTAGTCACTACCTGAGTCTAATGACCGAGTGACTAGCGCGCTGGTTCTCGATGCCACAGTTTCGGGTTCGAGTCCCAGCGGTGTCATAGATGCTTGTAGTGGTTCAGAATCCACTTTAAACCGTGGGTCTCGGTCTAATATGAATTGTAAAGCCTTGGGCGTAGGGCAGACAACCCTACCCCCGTAAAAAGAAAAACACCTCCTGACTCGAAATATGGTAGACGGCCTTGGCCCACCACGGACTGTTGCGCCAATGAAGAAGAAGATATTATTTAGCGCTATAAATTATTTGCCACAATAGAAAATTGGGAAAACTTTTAAATGCACTTTGCGAAGTAATGAATTTAAAATTTAATACATTCAAAATTTCTATATTCATATCTAACCCGACATTTATGAAGCTGAAATGTACACTATAGCATATGGTGAGGATGGTTCTTGTAATCTCTATATAAGGGAATTTCTCACATATTTAAAAATGGGAATGTTGTATTTTAAAAAAAAAAAACAGAATTTTCTCGTATTGTAAGAATTCGCGGTACGTGTAAGAGTTTGCATTTTAAAACAAAACATCTAAAATAATAAATAAAGAAGATAAAAAAAATTCTTTTTGGATTATATAGACGGATTTAAACAGCCCGATGGCATGTTTTCGTAACTTCATATGTTTTTTTTTCAGTAATTACCATCTTAATGCCTTTTAACCTAAACGTGATGTGTGTTTTTACATATCATTATGTCAGGAAGGGCGGAACAAATGAATGTAATATTATAATTGGACATCATTATTTAACTGATCATGCGCGACGTGGCAGATTATGGATTAATGACGAAAATAAAAGCATCAATCATGATTTAAACCATAAAGAACAACATAGTCAATAAATTCTTCTTCTTCTTAATGCTTATGTAATCAAGAATGTTTAGAGATCCTTAATGGAAGGGCTACTTTTTTTTTATTGAATTGAAATGAAGTAACTGAATCTAAGCAAAGTATTCCCAAGTCAACCTCCAAATAGATAAACGATGATTAGAAAGAGCCCTTTTGATGATATGTTTGGATTTCGATCGAATGATGACACGTTTTTGTTGCCTCAAGGCCCTTTGAGTCAGCTGCCATCGGAGTGTTCAAGGGTCTATCCGCCGTGTGTATTTTTCAGCTAGCGAGGGTGGAAGAGTTCATTCGAAAATAAACAACTTGTTACGCCATGATTTTGCCAAGAGTGCGTGATCTTGTAACTATGAATTTATAATGGGGTCATAAAAACATTAAAAGTTTGACATGAATATTACGTGATGCACAGACCGCAGGTCAATAATGCTTTTTATGCAGCCCTCTTTATCATATATCTACTTTATTTAATATATACATATAAATTAATAATTTAATTTTGGAAAGATTTTTGGGAATAAGATTACCATCATCTAGTTTTCATTTAATAAAAAACATTTAAATAAATTTTATTCACTATTATATATTATTTATTTATTTTAAATAAATTTTATTCACTTATTAGTATTTATTTTAAACTAGAAGATCAGATCTTTTATAAAAAAAAAATGTGCTAGTCTAATGCAGGATCTCTATGTAATTTTTTTATCTCTACAGTATTTATTGCCATAAATATATTCATATTAAAATTAACAAAGTAGATATTGATGTTAAATTATATATGAACTCGTATTTTTGGACATGAATAACAGGGAAATCGATCAAAGAACACAATATCATCAATCACTTTTGCGCTTGTTTAATACAAAAATCGAAACAAATACTAAAACACTTTTTAAATTAATCTAATATCAAATATCAAATTCGTTATTTACTTTTATAGTATATTATATCCTTAATGAAATGAATATAAGTTAAATAACTTCCATGCCTTTTTAGTTTTTTTTTTTTTTTTTTTTTTTTTTTTTTTTTTTTGCGTGTATGTGTGTGCTCATATGTGCTACCCATGGTTCAGTTACAGTGAGTATATTCAGGCTCACAAGTTTTAGAAAATGTGTCTTTGTATGTCTCGATCGACAGCAATATCAAATACAGTCTATAAACTCCAGAGAAAGAATTTGCAGCGTAAAGAGTTCCAAAGACATATGTTTCCAGAGGATTGACTATGACTTTGCTGAGGATAAGATTGTCCTGCCTTAAAAATCAATCTATCATTACGAGACATTTTGGCACCATTTTCAACGAATCTACTCGTTTTTAGGCTGTAACAGAGAAAATCAAACTCATGCAAGACCCTCTGACGAGCATTATCACTGAGCCAAGAAGGAAATAGTTTTAGAAATTTTTTTAGTAACAATTATGTTAAAGACTTATTCAGTTTCATTTCAAATAATGGAATATTCCGGAACAAATGCCTCAGTATAATAGAGCACAGGCATTTAATGAAACTGATAATCAAAGACTACCAAAAAAAGCCTTCGGTGAGACCTTTGAGTAAGGAATTTTTACACATTTTCCCAGGTGTTTTTAGTCAGCAATAATTTCCAATTTTAAAGTCAAATTACGGCGTGAGCTTTAATAACACCCAGTCATTAAAGATGGAAATCGAATTTCTCAGAACCTGCTTGACCTTGTAAGTTGAAGATCAATATGTAACATCAAACACATTAATGGTAGATGTATAATAATCATGACATAAGTTCTAAGTTCAATATCCTAAATGATTCAAGTACCTAAACAGGAATATCCACACACACAATCATTTAAAGACTCAAATGCTGGAGATAATCGTGATTGCACTGATCACATTTATAAATGTTCGAGTCAACAACTCAGCAATACATATATATATGTATATATATATTATTCAAATTATTAGATGGAGTTAGGAAATGATTTATCAGAATTTTCGATCGGCACATAAAATAACTTAATAACTTCTTGTATATCCTAATAATCTTACAAATCGTAAACAAATTATGGGTTTTTGTATATTACTGAAAGGTTAAAAATAATATAAGAGAAGTACAATTCATTGATCATTCATGACCTTGTAAATCACAACTAAATAGTAAACAAAATGATAAAAATTCAATTCAAATACAATAATGAATAGCGTTCGTATCGTAAATATATATAATTATATATATTTATAATAAATATATATCAAATTATATTTAAAAACTGATATCGATAGAATACAACACAAAGGTTATCTAATTTATTACATCATAAACATTTATTTATGTCTATCATGTTAATATATGTTTTTATTATTTTTCTCTTTATATAATGAGTGCATTATTCAAATGCCTTTATTATTTTTGAAATAAATAATATATATACAGGAGATAATAGAATATAGATAATTAGGAATCACATAGATAAATTCCCTTAATATAACACTTCTATGATTTTTGAAATAAATAGTATATACAGGAAATAAAGGAATATGGATCATTAAGGAATCACTATAGATTAATCCCCTTATTGATAGATAATTTCTGAATTTGCAGCCCATATTTTAATTATAAACATCATAATAGAAATTTAAATTCATCACCCAGGGATCATGATTAGTGAAGTCAAAAATTTTATGAGAAATAACATTAAAAAATAGAACATTTAGAAATATTAAGTAATCGATTCAAATCTTCTTTTAAAATATTAAATTGATGAAGTTGAAACCATTTAAAAGGTCGATTCAAGTCACATAGATATAGCAAGTTGTAACGAAAGTTCTGCATATTTTTCTAATTGAAATAAAGCTGAAATATATATATATCTAATCAGCGACATAATAACTATTTTTAATGACATTTCATCAGCTTTTCGATGTTATCTTTTTTAATTCATTTGGTTTTGACTTGAAAAACATTTTTAATTCATTTGGTTTTGACTTGAAAAACATTTTTAATTCAATTTAACCTTTTCTATTGAAATCAAAAAAATCTGTACAAGACTATTCTGCAAGCCTCCAAAAAGAAAGAGGTCGAGATAATAGTATGTGTGAAAATTATTTCTTAACTAAATTCTTTTAGAAGATTCTTAGCTACTTTTGTGCGGCTTAATAGCCAAATGGATAGCGCTCTGGCCATTGATACCACAGGCTTCAGATTCGTTCGATTGTCAGATTCGTTCTGCTTCAGATTGTCATAGACGTTCGTTAGTGGTTCGGAATCTACGTTAAATTGTAGGTCCTGGTCTAATAAGCCCAAAGTGTGCACGAAATTACCGTAGAGCGACAAACCAATCCAAACTAGTCACTCTTGCAGTATGGGGTTCAACTTTATCATGCTGTAGATTCACTCTTTTCTATTTATCATGCCTTTTTTCTGAAGAAATGCTTTTAAAGTCTTAGCGCTACTGGCGATTGTTGTTGTATTGTCACCTAACTGATAACAAAGAAAAATTCCTTTCATATCTTACCTTATTCTTAAAAGAATCTTCTTTTATCAAGACCCTTTTCGAGGCTGTTGGATAGGCCTTGAATGAAGGCTAAGCCACTGTCTTTTACCCTTTACATTTTTATAGAGGTTCTACTGGCTTATCATATATAGTTAGAAGTCGTATCAGTGTTATCATATTTTATAATTATCCTTCAAAAAATGAGCAGAACTTTCATTATACAACCTGATGCATGACCTTGAATGAACTTGCAATCTAGATCTTAAAAGTAAATATATTAGGTTCAATGATCAAGGTATTAAGCTTAATGTTCTTGATAATTAAGAGCGATCTTTTATAAATGCATTCAATAAGTGATTGTTTTGTAATCCTTCTTGACCCTGGAGCCTGCCACTCGTAGCCTACAGAAGTGCACCCACGATAATCTACATGTTGACAGTTGATATCAAATGAAAGGCCAATGATTTCCAACAAATTTTTCGTTCTTGATAAGGGTAATTATTCTGAGAATTCATTTATAATGATGTAAATGAAAAGTGATTTATATAATCGAAATCGAATCGATATCAATGGAAGTTGGCCCTTTTTTTCTATAAATTCAGAGTACCTTTTTTTCAGTGTGAATCCTCCTTTTTATTTTATAAAGAGTTTCATTTCCTATGATAATTAAACAAGGTAAAAATTATTTTTTATAGTTAATAATATTGAGCAAAAAAGGTATGCATGAAAAAAGGATAATATCGTATTTAAAAAGACATTTTTCAAATAAAAAGCAGTTTTAATGTACATTTTATATTTAATACATAGGCATTTTTGTACATTTAAACATGTAATTTAATACAATTGTTACAATAATCTTAAATTAATTTCAAATTTCAGGTTCATAACAGCTTTTTTTAATAAAAATATATTATGGATATAACTATTAGAAAAATATTATGGAAATATATATATTAGAAATATATTATGGAAATAAAACAATTAATGTATAAAACAGGCATCAAAATTATTTTGTTCATTGTTGCTTATAAAATTTAAAAACAACAACTAATCAGTACAATCAGAAAACAATTTATATTGATATATATATGACAATTCAAATGTATTATAAGTATACAAAAATGTAAGATTTTTTTTTTTTAACTGAATTTATAAAATTACATAAATTATTTAAATATCTAATAATAATTGATATTTTGCCATGTTTAAAATGTGTGTTTTTATTTAAATAAGCAGATTTCGATATTCTCAGCTTCTTGTAGTATTTAAATTTTTAATAAATAATATTATTCCTTCACAATATTATTTATTAAGAATGCATTAATTTTCATTAATTAATTAATTTCATTAATTTAAATGCATACTATTAAATAAGGATCTATTAAAAAGATTTGTTCATATAATCAAAAATTGAAATTATTTACGAATTTCAATTTATCATCTGCGAATATATATCAAAGAAACTTGAATATATATTATTAATTGATGATTAAATTAAATTTAATAGGTATTTTCTAATAAAAGGACCAGGAAATTAATCTGTTTTAAATAATATTTAATAATATTAATAAAATTATATTTAATAATATTTAATAATATATTATATGAAAAATTAAACTTATTATTTTAAATATTATTTATGAAAAATAATATTTAATAATATTTATTTTCTAATTATTTTTATTATTTTAATTATTTCATTATTTATCTTTTTTAATTATTTTTTAAATTATTAATAATTTAATTATTTAATTTATTAATTATTTTAATAATATTAAAGTTAAGTTAAATAATATTTTCTTCTCACACATTTTTGATAACATCACAGATTTCATACCAGATCATAATAAGGTTCACAGGTGATCAAAAACTTATCAATTGGATCTTATTTAAAAAAAAAAAAAAAAACGAAACCTTCCCTTTATACGAAAATGCATTCACAAAAACCCACTTATCCCAAAACCTGGGTAGCAGCATAAACGGAAACTCTTTCAGAGAGAAAAGAAAAAAAAAGAAAGAAAAAAAAAAAAAAAAGTCAAAAGGAAAGAGGTAACGCGATTCCTTCACACACACACCAGAGCGAGAGAGGTGAGGCAACAAAGTGTGGACAAGAATGCGCGAAGAGACGCAAATAAAAGCAGACCAAGAAATCATATTAAGTGCTTTTTAAAAAAGAGATGAATGGGAGAGAGATAGAGGACTTCTCCACAGCAGATACGAATCTCGCCCGAAGGTTGTGAGAGTTTTTGATTTCGTGTTGAACATCATTAACTTGTCAGGTTCTTGTTATTCAAAAAAGCGCGAGCAGTTACTAAGTGTCTAAATACACGAGCGAAAAGAAGAAAAAAAGTGTGTCTTGGAAAACAAATTAATGGATTTTTTTTTTTTTCACACAGATCAGGTTTCTTAAAGAGATGTAAAAGAGTATAGTAATACACGAAATATCATTAATTTTTGCACCCTTTTTTTTTTTTTTTTTACTTGTAATGCAAGGAAATATATGATGGATTATTGGACATTAGCATTGGATGGATATTAATCTTGGAAGGACAGAAAATAAAGAGATTCATTATAAAAAATATGTTTATCACATGAATGTTTTATCCTTAGCTTAGATTAAATCCTTTAGTTTTTTTTTTTTTTTTTTTTAGATTGAGCCTTAATAGTCACTTAAAGTTAATGTGTGCAAGCTATCATGCGAAGGTGTGAAATTCCTACTGGTATCGTATTCTAAAGACGCTGCTTTGAAAATGAAAAGACTCGATGGAAATGACTCACGTAGGCAATTTGACTAACTGAAATTTTCACTTTTTAAAATGCATTCAGCAAACACGGAACCATTACCTCTGAAAATCATGCGGCCTGATGGCCAATTGGCCAGCGCTCTAGCCTTTGGTACCACAAGCTTCGGATGATACTTTGGTACCACAAGCTTCGGATGGTACTTTGGTACCACAAATCCTGGCGATGGCATGGATGTTTGTGAGTGGTTCGGAATCCACGTTAAACTGCAGGTCCCGGTCTCATTAGCCTAAGGTGTGCCGTAGTGTGACAAACCAAACCAAACCAAATTTAAAATTCCTTCCAGAAAGCATTATTCACTCTCAACGTCCTAGGGAACAGCATTGGAATTTTAAAGTGGTCAGATTTACAGGACATAAAGAATATACAATAAAAAATGCTCTGAACATACATTAAATATACTATCAAGAATAGTATATTTATAAATGTATATATAAAGAATATACAATAAAAATGCAAAGCAGTTTTGAATGATCGGAATACATAGTTAAAGTTTTCCAAGCTTTTGCAAAACAAAACACAAATGCGGAATATATATAGAATATATGCAATATATAAATATGTGATGCATGAGATATATATGCAATATATAAATATATGTACGCATATATATATTTCGTTGTTGTTGTTTCTTATCCCACTTGGCAGACAGCTAGGCCAAGCCCACGAGCCCATACGTACTCATGATTGAAGGGGAAGGAAGCAGCTTCTGTTGTGATGGAGCACCCGTAGGTAGAAGTCTGACTTTGGCTCCGTGACGCTTTACAGTCATAGAAGACCGGGACCTACGGCTTAAAGTGGATTCCGAAATACTACAAACATCCATGGCACCGCCTGGACTCGAACCCGAAACCTGTGGCATCGAGCGCCAGAGCGCTAGACACTCTGCCATTCAGAGCCATATATTTCGTATTTGTGTATTGCTTTGCAAAAACCTGGAAAACATTAACTAAGTATTCCGATCATTCAAAACTGCTTTTGCATATTGAGCCTAGTGTTTTTTTTTTCGTTAATTAGAGTATATTTTATTGTATATATATATACATATACATATCTGTTTCTGTAGTAAAGAACGTATGGTCAATTACCTAGAATTAGAGATATAAAAAAGAATAGTAGCTGTATTGTTTGGTAATACACTAACAATACAGTTACTAATCTTTTGGAATGTTGCTCAGAATTGATAAAAGTAATAATTTGGAATTTTAGTTGTTGAAATAAAAAAAAAAAAAAAAAAAACATATTTTAATGCGTGAAAGACAAGGGTAAAATATGATAAAGACAAGCGCAACATACATGCATTGAAGTAGAATGAGATAAAGATACTAAAATGTTACAGTTTTATATCAAAAGAAATGCCATATTTTACTCTTCAATTGGCTTGTTTAATCCAAAATAACTATATCAGACAACACAAAAAGCAGACAGTTTAAGTTGACTATTCAAATTAAGTCAGTTTAAGTTCACTATAACAAAGTAAAATAATTTTATGGTGAAGTCGTGGCAATTTTTTAATGTTAAACCAGTGTTGCATGGAGATCTGTCTGTATCACTAAAAGATAAAGTTCGTTGTAAGTTTTTATAACCTATAAATTACCTTCAACTGCCTTTTAATCCGATAAAAAGTTCAGTTACTCAGTTTTTGTTTCTCTTTAGCCATAATAGTACATAGTATTGGACTAATATTTTTGAAAAAAAAAGTTAATGTAACTTTAATCATTGATTTATCGTAATACAGAAAATTATTCAACAAAAACAAGCACAAGAAAAAAAAAATAATCAACGATTTGCATAAGAATTTACATCGACCAAAATCTTCAGAAAAATTGACTTCCAGGTATAATAAAAGTTTATATAGTACATATTACATCTATATTGATTGTGAGCTCTTATATGGGAAAAGAAACTTATTAATTTAAAAAATAATTAACTAAAGAAATAACTAACTAAAAAAATTTAATAACTAGCTAATAATAATTAACTAAAAATTTTTCCAAATTTCTAAATTTTTCTTAATTAGTGAATAAAATAAAGATACCAAATAAACTTATTTAATTTCAAATGTAATGAAAAAACCCATTTTGGATGAACATGAATAGTACGAAAATGGTTTCCAGTGCAAAATATAAATATTGACTATAAAACAGAGAAAGAATGACGAAATAAAAGAATTGCATTAACAATATATTTAGAAAGTTTCCATACGTTCAAAGAAAGATTTTTTTTATCTCGATTTTTAAAAAGTATGGTAGGAAAATAGAAATTAAAAAAAAAATTAAAAAATAAAGAATGAAAGCTTAACTTCTTTAAATTAAATAAAAAGAAGAATTACTAGTTTATTTATCGAAACTTTTAAACCTAATTTAAAAGTTAATAATAAAAGTATGCCATGAAATACACATAATTACACTGCTTGAATATACACATTAAGTGCATATTTCGACTCTGCCTACATATATATATATATGTGTAAATTAAGACCAGCAGATGGTTTTTAAAGATGCACTCTTATATAAATTGAAATAATAATTAAATGATAATTGGAAAAATAATTTAAATAAATGTTTCACAGCATGGATGACAGACTAATATGATGCTCTCTTTCCCAAATGTTATCACTATTTGTATTTTAATTTTTAGTAAGAAATCAACATAAATATTGCAATAATAAACAACATTGCTTTCGGGCGAGATTGTCATTCATTTTCATACTTTAACAAGTGAAAATAAAAGAAATAATAAGTTCTTGGAAATATATAGAAATTTAATTTTAACTTCTTGAATATTTTGATCTGTGTCACGGAGTTTGCAAAGTATGTCTTGGAGAAAATGCTATTCAAGTTAAAATGTAAAGTCATACTTTATTTCTTTGATAGATTAAAAATTCATTTTTCCATTCGATAAAAATTTATTTATTTATTTTTCTAAATATATTTCAATTACATTATTGATACTTATCATGCATACATTATTAACATTTATACATAATTGACTTTTTTTCGTCATTTCTCATCATGATATTCTAAAGACTCCTTAACTCAATAAAATTTCTTTGATTTTTGTATTTTTTCACACTTATTCAAAACTATATTGATAACACGAAGTCATAAAATTCATCTCGATTTATTTCATATCTTACTACTCAAGCAACGGCAAACCGCATACTTACCTGCTTTTTATTCCCAACAAACTTCCTAACTTATTTCAAATTATTTTCCCCCCCAAAAAAAAAGAAAAGAAATGAATTTCTTGCACCCAATAAACCTTTTTCAAGGTAAACGATATATCAAAAGAAAGAAGACAACGAAAAAGAAAAATATACCTAATTGCTAACGGGCACACACAGACAATTATAGAATAAATATATATGTATATATAAAGATGTTTCGCCATATTTTTCTCCAAAACCTCTTTTCTAAAAGCACTCACAAAAAACGAGAAAGCTTTAAAAACATCCCTTGCAAAAATGCATTTATAGAAGAAGGAACGATATGTATATATGCATCCCAGAATGCAAATCGGAAGAAGATATTCTTTATCGAAAATGTGGATCAACATATTCCTCCCACTAGAGATACACCAAGGAGGAAAAGAGAGAGACAGAAGAAAAAAAAAATGAATATAAAACTCTACGCTACGTATCAGCCCCTCGTATATTTATTCATTTGTGTGTGGAAAGGTGGCATCACTTCGATTTTGTTCACCAAAACGGGATTTATACAGATTCAATGAATGAATACCACGTATTTTGTTGAAGGGGAGGGGGGATATAATAAAGATCACGATGCCGCAGATATAGTTTGTCCCCGATTTTCCATTTCGCGTTAAAAAAAGGGGGGGATACCGGATGGGGTGGGTGGGTGGAGGAGGAAGGATGTCGGAATTCTTTTGAAAAGAATTTGCTTAGTGTTACGGCAATAATAAGATGCTAATCGGATTTTCTTTTCTTTTTACCATCTTCTATACCTTTAAGGTTTTTTTTTTTTTTTTTTTAATTTAAATTTTTTTTTTTTGTAGAACCCGCAGTTGATTTTTAATGCGTTGTTTGTCAAACTGAGGGAACGGTTTGTCATTTAAAAATTTTGAAGAATGAACACAATGCGCTTTGGTTGGGTGGATTTGAATACTACAAAAAGCAGTTTTTGAGGTGGGTGGGAGAGATGAGGAGGGTGTACATCCCCCTCCACCTATCTCTTGTAGAACCTACTACTATTCGTTTATATATATATATATATCTTTTGCTGCTTGTTTATGCTATGCGTGGGGAAATTTTAATACAACTTGAAAAATATAATAAACTTTCGTTCAGATATCATTTTGTGTTCGTTCGCTTATCAAGTTTTTGGAAATTCTTTTGATCAATTCAAGCAAAAATATATAATTTGTTGAGTTCAAGAAATTCTGAAATTTTCGTGCATATTCTATAGGGTTTAATCAAAAAATGTTCAGCACAAGCATTTATTTCAGATTATTTCTCTTCAAAAAATAGTTTGTATACTTGAGAAAATATTGTGCATATAGTTTCTTAGTTAAAAAAAAAAGGGGAGAAATGTGGCATATGAAATATTTTACACTTTTACGTTGATGTATTAAAGCCTGGAGCATTGTATCTCGAAATATTAAATCCTGTTATTTCCAAAATTGGAAACGTATATTCTCACTTTTAAACATCCAATTTATTTTTTTTTTTAAACTTCTCAGTTAATAATAAGATCTCAAAAAATATTACTTTTAAAAGATATTATGAAGTGGAAAATATATTTTGCCACCAAAAATATAAATATTAAAGCGTTCTCAAAATTACTTTATAGCAATAAAAGTATAAGCTTACCAACATTTTACACAAGAAAATTTACAAGAATTTAATCAATTCGCCTAATGGTTCGATGGAGAAAAATTATCTATGATCATCAGGTCATGTAACAATCAGATATTTTTGCATGCACTTCAACGAACAGCGGTAAAAAAAAAAGTTATTTGAGAGGTTCCCATTTATTAATTTTTTTAGTAATTCAGTCAGTTCATTCAGTTTTCTAATAATTTTTAGTAATTTTTACAGTAATTCAGTCATAAAGAAAATTTTTAAAAAGATATTAGCCTTCAAAAAGTAATAGTGTCTTTATATGTAACTTTATTGTGGTTTTAGATTTGTTCTTAACATTCTTACAAATGAAATTAGTTTTATGTTACGCATTTTTTTTTTTTTTTTTGTTACGACATCTTGAAAAAATGTGTCCAATTTTTCTAGGACAGTGATTTCATTATATACAAAGCAATATATAACATTGTATATAAGCAATTTATATTACAAAGCAATAAGCAAATGCCATTAATTTAAAGAAAACTATTATCAGTTGACATAATACGAATTTTTTTGTTTTTGTGGTTAAGGTGTTTTGTTACGACCAATTTTGCAACACATTCATATAACAGCGTACACATATGTATCACATTAAAGGTTTGTTTCCACCAAATACTACAATCTCACTTTAAAGAACGCCATCTAATCTTTTTTTTTCTAAAGCAGCTGGCAATACATAGACAGTTATCTTTATGCCATAAGCAAGGGTTGCACCGCAGTTATTCATTTAGCACTACTAAGGGGTACGTGTAACTTGAAGATATGCTACGGAAGCGAGTAACACTAAACTCTACGATCCTATTAGACCAGGAGCTAGATTTAAAGTGGATTCCAAACCACTGCAAACATCCATTTCACAGTCGTGACTCGAAAATCCGAAACCTGTGATACCGAGAGCCCCTCGGCCATCAGGCCTACATCCTCTAATCTGAAAACTTTACTGGCCTCTCAAGACTTCCGATTGGCTGGCGTTCTTCTTCTTCAATGGCGCAACAGCCCTATGGTGGGTCAAGGCCATCTGCGTACTGGCAGATTCCGGAACATGAGATTTTTCTCTTTACAGAGTAGGGTTATCAGTCCTATGCTCTATATGTCAGTCATATTAGACCAGGACCCATGGTTTAAAGTGGACTCGTTCTACAATGTGAAATTATCTTGCTGAGTATTCGGTGGCAACACACCTTTAATGCCCTGAGATATTAACATAAGAACGACAATAAAAGCTTATAAAGACAGCATAAACGTTGTTGTTTAGCACATTTTTAATGGCATCGTAAATGTCACGTCACCTCGCACTAATAAAAAAAAAAAAAAAAAAAGAAAGAAGAGTTGAGGGATACAAAAATTATGTGGAAGTAGGCAGACTGATTATTCATAAAGCGCTGAACACGAAAAAGAACGAACTTTAGAATTCGATTTTTCCAGCGTTGGGCAGAAAAATTGCACGGTTACAATTACAGTGAAAGAAACGGTCGCGTGCGGGTGCAGATCAAAACCTCGTAATTAAAAATGAAAAGGTAATGTACATACGTGAAGGAAAGTGAAGAAGAAAAAAAGACCTCATTAATCAAATACAGAGTAAATGGGAAAGAGTAGGGTTCGTGATTTTCTAATGGTGACCAACATGCTAAGCAATATCCAGAAATTGAGCAACAAAAATACACCATTTGGGTTGAAATACATCCCCCTTTCTATGTTTTCGTTTCCATTTCATTTTTTGGAAGGAGACAGCAGTTTTTATTATTGATATCGATCCGGGGTTAAAATGAACTTACTGTTTGGAGAGTAATTATTTGTATAACAAACGCAAATATTCATGCAGCAGAAATAAATTGAGAGTTCTACACCTAAGAGGGATAATCGACCCGCACTTTCTAGGAAATGCAAAATCGTGGTCCGAATTAAATCTATTTCAGTGTAAATAGAGTAAATTATCTTACTTAGTGACTGAGTCAAACAAAACTATTATAATTTGGCAGAATTTGGCTTTTTTTTAATGACCGATGGCATTGTTGAAGCAAAAAAAAAACAAATAATGGAATTAAAAACTGTTTTGTTGCAATAATGACAATTAGTTTTTGGCAATGGCCATTAAAATAAAAGTCATTCTATTTCGAAACGAAACTCAAAACAAACATCTATTAATTGCTTTCATTTTTCAAAACAACCCATTAAATATTAAATTATAGATGTATATATAAAGATATAAATCTTTCAAAGTGAATTTCTCAAATTATAATGGGTTCAGAAGTGTTTGTATATAATTTTGTAATTCCTATAATACTTAAATTTTAAAAAGAAATAAATGTTAATTCTTTTTGGAGTTTTTCTTCTAAAGATTTTAAAAACTTTATTACAATTTTAAATTATTTAAGAACAATTAGGCAATAATTTTAAATAATTACCTACATCCAAAAAATTATTTTTGTTTGAATATTTCTTGAACTGACTATATATCCTCCAATAATATTATTTGTTTGATTTTTAAGATTGACAAAGTATTCCTATAAGCGTTAATTCTATTAATTAACTTAAATAGAGAGTAAACAAAAGTTAACGATTAAAAGTTTTAATAGGATCGCTTAGCCTTGAGTGAAATAACGAGTTGCAATTTTCAGCTGAGTACTAAATATATCTAACTATTTATCATATATTAAAGTGAGTAACTATTTATCATATACTAAGCATTGCAACGTATATTTCCTTTAAATATTTTAGATGCAATAAAAAACGAAATGTAACAATTAGAGACAAGGAAATAAAAATTGTGACTTTGATAAACATAAAATTAGTTTTTATTTCTTAATTTTAATAATACAACCTAATTACACAAATGAAAAAAATATATTTCATGTACTAAAAATAACTTTTAGATATTAATTAAGGATTTATAAAAAATATTTTTGAAAATTCCTCTTTCATCAATTATGTTAACAATAAAAAATTAATCGAAATAAATCTCAAAAGCAGACTGATTATTATTATTATTTATTTTTTGGAGAAGGGATCAGTATAGCCATATCTCGAATCAGAAAATACAGAGGTAAATATGATTGAAATAACCATACTTACAGTAATTTAAAACATCAAAAAGTTATTGAAATGATTAAATTCTAAAGATACAATCCACTACATCAAGACATTTCAGTCAATCAATCAGTAAACATTAGGCCTACAGAAAAAAAATAAACAAAAATAAACTTCGATTGTAATGATTACAAATTAAATAAAAAAAATCAAAGTGGCCACCATTACATAAATCAATTTATACTTCAATATCACCAATTATTTTCTTTAAGTATTAAATTCCATAAACAATTAGCGGAGATTACCAAAAATGAGACACAACACACAGAGATTGCAATCTAAATTTCAAAACAAGAATAACCAACATACATAAACATGCATATTACATTACCTATTATAAAGTTTCAGTATGTCTCTGCACTAGCCGCGGCGTCATTTACAATTATGTTTCTCAAATTTCCTTTCTAAAATAATTCTTGCTGATAAAAGTGAAACATAGTATCAAAATTTAACCAGTATCAACAAATGTTTATTTAAAAATTCGCTCAATTTAAACTACTCGGCGTACAATGTTTCAAATCTGAAGCCTTATGTCCATCAATCTCACTCATTTACATGAAGAAATATCAGATGTGAATCAACTCCGTCCGGACTTGGCACCAATCCAGTCAGAGGTCGATCCCAGATAGGAAGGGTCGAACATATTTTTCCCCCCCCTTTCCCCTTCCTCCACCCTCCCATACACACCCTGAAGAGGCTTATCTGCGCGTCTTTAACGTACATTAAACCTTAGTGGCAATTGAAATTTCTGCCAATCAGTATGATTAGGAAACCATTATACGCCTGGATGTGTAAGTTCAAGGAGAACAAAGAGATTGCTATTTTCTGAAGGTCAAGGCAGAACCAGAAAACCATTCCCAATTAGAAGATTGAGGATTCACTTAACACATCCAGTCTAAATCAGTTCCAGTGTTATCGCTCTCTCCCTCTCTCTCAGATTTTTCATGTTAAGGTCTCGTTGATTAACGCTTTTCAGAGGCGCTATTGGAGTTTTCTGGAAATTAGAAATCCTTCATGGAAGTAATCTGTGAAAGAATGATTTGGTGGGAAGATAATGTGAAGGATCGTTTAAAAATCGACTCCGCCCATTTTTTTTATGAGCTGCAGTCCTACCTCCCACTCACTGACGATTCAATGTTTTCTTATTATTACACCAATACAATTCTGACATTTTTAAATTATCCAATTCCTCTTTTTCGTAAAATTCCCTTAACTTCAAGGACAATTTCTAAATAAAAAAATTATGGATCCACATAACTCATCCCTATCTAAAACAATCACTTATACTTTAATCTGATGCTTATGTAAGTAATATTAAATCTTTCATGAATAATCTGTGAATGATAAATTGTGAAGATAATATGAAGGATCATTTAAAAATCGACTCGCCCATTTTTTATAAGCATACCACCTCCTACTCACTGACAATTAAATGCTTTCTTATTATTACTTCATTAAGATTCTAATATTTTTTATTACTTAATTCCTCTTTTCCGTAAAAATTTCTGAAGAAAAAAAGAATAAAGGGCAGAGAAATTTCTAAATAAAGGATTATGATCCACATAACTCACTCTATCTAAAACAATCACCTATAACCTCAATCTGATTTTTATGTAAGTAATGTTAAGTCTTTCATGAATAATCTGTGAATGATAAGAGTGTGAAGATATTGTAAATGATCATTTAAAAATCAATTCCGCTTATTTTATATAAGTAGCAATGGTATCTTTTATTCATTGTTATCTAATTGTTATACCACTATTATTTTTTACATTAATTTTTATTAATTAATGAATCTTTTTTCATTAAATTTTCTTGAGATCAAAATTAGATTCCTAATAATTAGATCATGTATTTTTCTTAACTTAGCCAATATCATCAATCTTACTGATTTTTATGTCAGTAATATTAAATATTCCATGAAAAATAATAAGATTGGGTTTTTATATAGATTCACTTGTAGCTTTCCAAAGCGACAATTAAATTTAATAATTATAATATTGTTAAGGTTCTTTGATTAATTTTTAACATCAAATGAATTCTTCATTAGACTTACGATGATTAGTGCTTCAAATAGGTGGCAAAGACTTGTCCTGTTATTTTTCCACAAGTGTTGCCACCCATTTGCTGAACTAGGTGCATGCTTCCTATGTGCGTGCAATCAAAAATTTCGAAATTTCGAAAATATCTTAATAAAATATTTAAATAAGTTTAAATGTAAACTATTTTTTTTTTTTTATATGAACGATGTGAAGGCTTCAATGATTAGAGTTTACATCAACGATAATCTTTGGTTAAGTAGTTATGAAGTAGTATTTAATTACGAAATATTTCAGAAAGTAATAAAAAAATATATGGATTCTGCCAACTGTTATAGCGGTTTAACTCTTCATCTTAAGCTTGCTACACTCACTTAAATATATAACACATGTACAATAAATTCTCAAATGATTAGATAACAGAAGAAGAGCTAATAAAGAAGGATCATTTGCTAAGTTCCACCCTCTTAAATTAGTCATAGTTAAATAGCATTAATTGAAAATATACGATTGTTGCATGAAACAAAAATTAGAAAGCCATAAATGGATAAATATTCATTTTACCATATAATATTCACTGTATTAATTTTTTTTTTGTGTTTATTTAGTTGGTTATGAGAACTCAATAATTTTTTTGAGAACTAATTCTGTAAATAAAAATTCAAAAGATATCTCCTTAAAGTCTTATATAATTTAGAATATAATTTATAATGTATTTGATTAATGCGTTGAAATATTCAAATTAGAAAATTTTCCTTGCAAAAATGTCAGAAGTATTCATAAGTATAGATCTATTACTCTAAAGCATTCTTCAAGACTACTTGAAACTAAAGTTCTCAAAAAAAAAATTCAATATTAACTATTCATCAATGATTATGAATTATGATTAACCTCTTACGCATAATTAATATATTGGTTAATAAATATGACTAATAGATTGAGATATTTCGTTGTGGTTATACATGAGCATGAGCAGAAAGTAGGTTCGTAGGTTCTTAAATATCATACAATTAATAAACATTTAATTTCAGAAAGAATCAGTATAATTAATCTATCTTAAGAATTTCACTTTAATTCTAACAATAAAATAGTAAACCTAACACAGTATATTAAATGAAAAATGTTCGAGATTTAAAAAACCATAGAGCACACTACTGGTTTAATTTTCGTAACTGTTAAGTGCAGTGTCACTACAGTGAAACTAATTCTCCATGTTAAATTTGTTAAGTAAGCCCAATTAAATAAATTTATGCGCAGCGAAAAATAAAAAATTAGCATGTACCATCAGCACCAAACCAACTAACTCAATACAACAAATAGTCATATAAAATTAATAACAGAATTTTAATGGTAACGTAGAATTACAATGACGTTAATTCTTCATTAAATATATTAGTTTGATATCCAAAGTTAAAAAAATAAATGAATGTGCAATGAGGAATGATTTAAATTTTATGTTGATGACACTATAAATGCCCTCCAATGAAAAAAAAAAAGTTAAGAAAAATACAGCGAAAAGCGCTATTTAATGAGCAACTCTGCCATCGTATGTAAGTTGCAGTTAAATGAAATAATCTGAAAGAAAAAAAAAAAATGCTGCAGCAAAATAAAATTAAAAAGCTATTTCATGGTTAATTATTCATTTCTATGTTTTTCCAAGTTAATAGATTTTTTTCTGTAATATCTCAATGCAACTCCATTATGAGTTAGTGAGAATGGATTAACCAATTTCAGTTAAAGAAGATTTATATATTTACGAAATATTTTTTTAAACTATGTTATACAATTTTAAATTGATACACAGCTTTGATTTATGGATAAAAATAATAAATCTAGCAGGAGAAATATTTTATAAATTTTAATTGCCAGGTAGAGATATTCAAATCAGGATATTTTTACGAAAATAACAAACATTACAAACTTTAAGTTTATACGTATAATAGAGACAATTATTGCTTTGAGACATTTCTTCGAAACTTTTTAATCTTCTTGAAATTATAGTTTATTCTTTTAAACGAATAGATGTCAGCCATGATTAATAGTCTGAGATATTGAATTTTAAACACTTTTCGCTCTACCTCAGCAAAAAATAGGAAATTGTTCTTAAATATTATACAATAGACAAATAATTTGAACAAGAATCTAATAATTATTTTATTTTATATTGTCCGATATATAAAGAAATTTAGAACGATCACCTGGAAGAATGTTTTAACATCACCAATAAAAGAAATAACCAAATGTTTAAATAAATCAGTCAATAGCCTTTACAGGAAAACCAGAAATAATGTATAGCCAATACTAGAATAATTGTAGAAAAAGTTCTGGAGAATAATTGCAGGAAAAAAAAAAAACCTAGTTCAAAACAAAACGCTTTATTTGGTTTTTGTAAAAAGAAAATAATTGAAACCAACTAAGACATATTAAATAATCATGCAGATGTACCTATCATGTACACATAGAAAATCAGTAATGTAGTAGCAGTAATAAAATGTAGTTACAATGCAATGTAGTAGTAATGCAAAGTAGTTACAAGGTAGTAGCAGTAATACAACAATACATTATTTTATTAATGCAAAAACAGTTGTCAATATGTTGTCTGAAACCATTCCTAGTAAATTTTTATGATATTACAGAATATAAGAATAAAGTTATGAATTCAGATGGAAAAACTGGTTCTGGAAATCTATCGCAAAATTTAAATTTTCTGTAAATGAGAAAAAGTAAAAGAACTTTTCTTGGTTACAGAGATTTTATTCGAAGATTGAATATATAGTTTGTAAATATTGCTTCATATTTTATTTAACTGTAGTAGGGAAAAGTGGCCCATTAATTATTGGATTTTGGTTTTAAAAGGATATGACAACTGGAAAAGTGCATTAGAATATTTTTCTAAGCACCAGAAAATCAAATATCATATTAAGTCTCTTTCAATTTTTAAGAATCTTTACGATAAAAAATTTAAAGAACAAATAAATCGTTCAAATTATTGATATAATTAATACTTCTCAAGCTACTGAAAATAGAAGAAAATTCGTTCCAGAAAAGGCAATTATTCTTAGTGGTCGTCAATGTATTGCTTTAAGGGCACAAAGAGATTATGGAGAATTTTTAATAGAAAACGTATAAATTGCAAACTAAGGGAATCAATGCCGATGCTACAGTTTTAATTAACCGTTTTCAACAATCCGCCAAAAATTCTCTTTTATATTAATTTGAATATTCACCAAATAACATTTGCTTGTACTAAATTAATTCTACGACAGATAATGTAAGCCATAAATTCCCCTGAGTGTTTTGCCATATCAACCGATGAAACCCATGAAATATTCACAATTGAAGAGCTTTCTTTATACGTTTGTTATGCTAATGATCAGAATAAAATATGCGATTTTTAAAGAGTTTGTACCTGTTTCAAATATAGCAAGAAAAACTTTGGCGAATACGATAATTGAATGACATAAAAATCACAAAATATATTTATCATTTATATGGACAAGGTTACGATGGTGCAGTTTAAAATAGTGGAAAATTTAATCCAATACTAATAATAATTTCAAAATTCTAGATGAAATCAAAAAGATGTCCGAAAATGATTAAATGCGTAAAAAATGTTAGAGAATATATTAATAAATAAATATGTGTAACAATAATTTTTTTTCTTTTCAAAATGATCTATCTAAATGAAGCATTACTTTCCGTTCATCCTGATATTATTTATTAAAAATATTTGCCACATTATATTTGTAACATCGAGAATAAATGAAAGATATTTTGCAATATTACGAAGGCTAATATTTATTTAGTAAAAAAAAAAAAAAAAAAGGTGTACAGTAATACAGTAACTCAAGAACGTCCAAATGGTTTAGCTTTATTAATCGAAATATTAATCGAAAATATTAATTAATCGAAAATAATATTAATCGAAATATTGAAGTTGATATAAACGATGTAATCGATGAGCTGACAAAAGAAGATGGAATTATTATTTATAATTTATATTTTTAGAAATTAAAGGAAAGAATAGTAAAAAGAAAAGAATATAGATTAATTTTTTTGAGGTAGGACATTCCAGTCTTCGTTATTTGTTCCAATCAATATAAAAATGTGTCCCCAACAATATTGGTAAAAGTAGATAATATCAATATTTATAATAGTCAACAGCATTTATTATATTTATAAGAGTCATTCAGATTTAATCTCTCAAATTGGAACGATTCTTAAAAAGAAATTATTCCACATATAATTAGTAATGATATCGATTTTTTAATTTGATGTTATCAGTATTACTGTCTAAAAGAAGTCTTCCTGAAAATGAACGGGACAGATCTATAGCATGAATAGTTTGGAGTATCTTGTTTTAGACACCATTCAGTACCTCAAGACCAAATGACAAGAACAACAAAATGCTATAACGAATGAACTAAAAGCATCACATTACTTACTAATTTATCAAATCCGGAAAACTACAATAAGAAATTATTTCAAAACCAATATTTATAACTAATATTTTTCATTAACTTGATATTATAAGCGTTATTGTCTAAGTGAAAACTTCTTCTTGACATGAGCTGAACTGATAAAAGATTTTCAGACAATTGCCACAATTGTTTGAAGCATACTTTCAACGCCATGTTCCACATCGCCAACACGGTATCTTGACACCCCACCACAATCAAAAGGCAAGAGAACAACAACATGCTCAAACGAATTAAACCAACAACATCTTCAGCAAAGGTAAGAGACACTGAAGAGATAACTTGGCAGTTAAAAGTGTCACGATGGTGTCGGGGGTGTCTCAAAAACCGACAACCATCAACAATAAGGGTGTATGGGAAGGGGCACAGGAGGAGTGTTGCTTTTGGCACGAGAACTCTACACTTTCGTCTGCCATCCTCTGTACCTCAGATGAAGGCTTCTGGAATAGTTCCAGGGATGTTCCATCCTGTAGCATCTCTTCCATCTCCGAGAATTCCAGTGAAGACACCCAGCACTCCATTATGAAAAGTTATTAAGACTCACAAAGTCTACGTCATCAAGAACCGCCTGGAGTTGTAACTCAATCAAAAGATGTTTTCCACCAACAAATTTCAAGAGAGACTATGAATGGGATGGAAATCGAGAGGCATTAGTTGACTTCTTTTTTCTTTTTTTTTTTTTATTGGAATTTATTGTTTACGGTTGTAAAATATATAGCTTGTACTGTGCTTCAGTTGCATGAATAGATGGTGGTTACTTAACTCAAAAGGCTTAAAAGATCAACTTAAATCAAAGAGGTTTCCAACTGTAAGTCCTCACTTACACCACTAACTTTTAAAATCTTTTTATAGATTTACAAATGCTTCTTAAACTTGAACCATTTAAAAATAAACCACGTTCTACGTTCCAACATCATACGATCTACTTTCATACGATCCTACGTTTTACAGTCTTTAATAATATTTCCTAAATTTTAAAACTTTAAAAATATTTGATTTATAAATAAAATTATTTTTCATTTGTAAAAAGAGGCAGATCAGAAAAAATAGCAATAAAGCTGGGAATAGAAAATTTATTATAAAGTGAATGAGGTTTAGTTTCTTATAAGGTTTATTTTATTTTAAAATTAATGCTGTACAATATAATACTATAAAATTAATATTTAATATAATATAAAATTAATACTAATTAATATTAATATTAATTACTTAATTTTTTAAATTAACACTGAATAATTTCATTTTAAAATAAACATTAATATAATTGGGCTAAAACTGATTTTATAACTTAGGATGCATTTATTCATTTATTTATTGTTAAAATAATTCAGTTGCTTATTCAGATTTTTTTAGTTACAGACAATCATTAATATTTACTAATATCATAGTTTCAGAAACTTATCGAGAAATAGCCCAAGAAACAATGCTGCACACAGAAATAAGTAAAAAATACAGATAATTATTTTAGCTAGAACTGAATGGAAGCTCACAGCAATCTCATTCAAATGAAAAAAAAATCCATATCAAAATTAAAGTGACAGTTAAAAAGTGTCACATTATTCCCCATCATATTGAAATAAATAATCAATAAAAATTATCAATCTTCATAACTCCTTAAATTCCAAATCTTTCTTTAGTTATTAAATTACAGTAGATTCATTTAGTTGCTACTATTTTTATAGATTAAAAGTGATATCATTAAGAAAAAAAAATCATGAAAACCATATTATTCGCTTTTCAGTCTTGTAGATAGGTAATTCCAAGCCTTTCATTCCACGGTAGTCACTCAAGTTAAACTCCTTTTCTAATTTGGCCGGGACTAGATAAAGACATAATATCCCATTTCCAATCAAGTACAATAGAAATATCAAAATCGTGACTTGTCCGATATCATGGCAGACTTAATTCATCGTTCAAGTTAACTATTCCATCTGTCATCCCGTGACTCAAGGTCCTGGCAGGGTCTATTATTACCAACCCACACAAGACTAACTCATTACCCGGACCCCCATTTTTTAACTATCATTAGCCATCACCGATACATCACTATCGACTCGCCAAAACAAAAAGAAAACTTTTAAGACAGACATAGTAGAGGGGCTACCAAATCACGGCGCCGTCCAAGAAAGCACATTTTTCTTTTTTTTGATAAGGATGACAACGGATGAACCAGTTATGTACAGTGTCGCCACCAAGAGATAATGTATTAAGCATTTTTTTTTTCAACTTACTATAAACATTGAATATTTAAACTTATTAATTTCTCAAATTATAAAAAATCATAAGTAAAAATTATTGATTAATTTGGAGGGACACATGTCACGCACCCATCATTTTCAACTGAAGAAAAAAGTCACATTTGCACATGTTTGTCACTAAATATTATCACTATACACATTCAAAATAATCCAATAATTCATATTTTATGTTTCCACAAAAGTGTTTTTTTTTTTTTTTTTTTTAAGAATATATTCATACCCTTAACAAATATTATTAATAATAATACCATAAGATACATAAACCGAAATGCATTTGACGAATTTCAATTTATTATGAGAAAAATGTATATTCGTTTTGTATTTTTGTATATTATTTGAATATAAATATATATATAGCGCCAAGAGATGACTAATTTAGTTTTTATAAACACCACTGGCCTCTCATAAAATCTTTTAAAAATATTCAATAACGAATTCATGATGTGAAATTAATTGAATTATTTATTAAATTACAGGATAAATGTCAGTCGTTACAATTAACAATGGCAAGTCACTAGTGCTCTGGAGCTCGGTCCACAGGCTTCGGATTCGAGTCCTGGTGGTATCATAGATGTGCGTAGTGGTTTGGAATCCCACTTT
This sequence comes from Caerostris extrusa, assembly GCA_021605095.1. Classification (NCBI taxonomy): domain Eukaryota; kingdom Metazoa; phylum Arthropoda; class Arachnida; order Araneae; family Araneidae; genus Caerostris; species Caerostris extrusa. The sequence goes on from BPLR01007635.1 coordinate 66,546, forward strand.
AAGTAGTAGATCATGATCTAATACGACTGTAGACCATTGGACGAAAGGCTGACAATCCTACCCCGTAAAAAAGTCAGCGTTACGGAGTCAAGTCAGACTTTTACCTACGGGTGCTCCATCACAAAAAGAATCTGCCTCCCACCATTTCCCTCCTTCCATGAGACCACATGGGTTCTTGAACTTTGTCTAGATGTTGCTGTCTACCAAGTGGGATAAGAAATAACAACAATTCACAAAAGCTAAATTAAACCCAGTAACTACAAATATGAAATCACCAACCATACTATATATATTGAAACATTTTCGCTATCTCAATTTCCTTTTTAGCCCAGGCATTTCGCTAGTTACCAACATGAATCAATCTACATCATCTAATTTTATACCATTACAATTTTAGTGAATCCGCTGGTTTATTATCTTATTATATATAATTTTATTTCCTAATAAATATTTGTTTATTTTTGTTATATTCCAATAATAGTTTTCATCAACTTACATTCGTGATTCCACGAAAGTATCACTTGAGAACTTATTATTTGTATCACTCGAATTTTGGGCTGTTAACGATTGTTACCATATCCAAATTTTTTTACATATATTCTTTTTTAAGATCTTGGTTGTACTTTGGATGTTCAATTATTTTAATTAATAGCCCTATTTAATGTAGTTTTTAATCGAGTAATTAAATTTTTTTTTTATAGTATTTCCAGTCAGCAGTTAAACTGGCGTAAAGACAGAAATTTGATATTTTAAATTTTTGTTGCCGTTTCAATGAAAAGTTTTATTAATAATTTCATACATATCAGTTCATTTATTTTTTTCTCTCTAAATAATTCTATTAATAGCCTTTAATATGTTATTTATAGTTAATTAAAATTTTAAAAGAGTGTGAGCCCCCAAAAAATTTTTCTTTTAAACCCACCACACAAAACTAAAAAAATTTGAGAAACTTCGAATTGGGACATCATAAAAATGAAAAGTACCTGTAAATTAAAATGGAATTGAGATTTAATACCTCTCATGGTAGCAATTAATAAGGAATTCTAAACAGAATATTTAAATCCAAAACAGCAATTCAAGCAGATTCACAAAAAAGAGTCCCACGCACCAATAAGGAATTAAAGGCCAATTTTTTCCAATAAGGAATTAAAAGGCCTTGAACCAGTATTAGTATCCCAGGAAAGCCATCATCTCAATAACATCCTGCACGGCTATTAAAAATCTGTCACTCACCCAAAATTCACTCTCTATCCGGCTTCTGACACACACACTGGGTGCAGCATCTCCATTTCTCTGCTTCAGAAAAGCAGAGAAAGAAAAAAAAGTAGAGAAAAAGGAGATAGCGGTCTTCATTCAATCACCGGCGATAGGCAGTTGCCAGAGATGTAGATGGTAGATAGCGAGATCTTATTTACAATGGATGTCCAAAATCACGAACGATGGAGCTTGCTTTTTCGTTTGGCTTTTTAATTGTTTGACAGACGTTTCGAGGGGGGTACGGGGAGGTTGAGATGTGACAGGGTTTGGGGGGGGAAGGGGTGACAAGGTGTCTCGTGCGTCGGTGTGAGGTAAGAGAAGTGAAGAAATGTTTTCAGACTGATGGATCACGTCTGAGATTCGTGGTGCCATCAGAGATGTGTCTCTCATTTACAGTTGATAAAATTATTTATGCATGTTATGTATCAGCTAAGTTTACTTCAATGCATTATTTATTTTTTGCATAAAAATGATTGTAAAAGATTGTTAAAAAATATAAAAACTACAATAAAATTGGGGAAAACATAATAATAACCTCAGTTTATGGTGACACAAAAAAAGTGCACTATATTAATTCAGTCGGAATCATTCTAAAACAATTATTTGAGGTTAATATCATACAAAGGACATTATATAATATCATAATAGTTTTTGTTTGTTTTATTTATAAAAGGTAGTTTTTGTTTTCATTCCAAGGTATTTCATAATTTAATAGTTTTTTTTTTTCTCTCAACAATTGTGATTTCCATAAAAAAAAAAAATTTTAAAGTTAAACGAAAAACAAATATTAAACAAAAAAAAAAAAAAAATTCTTGTTACAAATTTTTTAAAGAGAAAATAGAGCAAGTTTTTAATGCTCTTTGATGAATTAAAAATATCGAACTAATTTTTTCAATTTATTGATTTCATACAGCTTCGTTTATTAAAGTTTACTTATTGAAGCAAATATTTCATTTATTATGATGATTTTCGTTTAAAAATAAAATTGCGAATAATGCTATAATGAATAAATGAATACTCACATAGCTGCAGCCTTAAATTTTAATTTAATTTATTAAAAAAAAGAAGAATTCAACTATCTCGAATTTGAAATTTTTACAAAAAAATGATGAAATGTTTTTCACGCAAAAGAAAAAAAAAGAGATGGCGATTGCAAATATTATCGTAATAATGATGAAAAGACTTAACATCGTTAATGACTTCAGACAAGAGTGGGTGAATAATGTTAATTACAGTGAAAAAGTATTTACATTTTTTCTGGTGTGAATAAATTAATATTTTTTGAAAAAAAAAAAGCTGTTTTTATATAGAAGAGAAATAAATATAGTTAAATTTAAAATAAATGTTGTTTTTTTTTTTTGAAAATGCTAATTATGATACAAGAATCGTCTTGATTAGCATTGGAGAAAAGGATTATGATTTTCCTTCTAAATGTTAGTAAAATTTTAAAATTAATAATTGAATAATAAATATTAATTATTAACCTGAAAGTCTGACCCAATAGAATAAAGAAATTTTTTCATTTGTTTTATAATTAATAAAATAGTATAATAAAGCTATAAATTATTGTTTAATTTAGGGCTCATGCCAAGCCAAATCAAGAGTTTCCGTGTATATACCGAGGATGAGCACGATAAATATGTCATCAGAATGCTTAATAAGTCAGAATGCTCTTCTGCTGGATGAGGAAAAGGGTGTGAATCCCATAGATACCACCTTTTGACGTACGCTCAAAATTACTTGGCATAAATTGGGTGCAGCATAGATATCCTGCCATGGTGCACTTTGAGTAATGTTGAATGTGTTAATATCTGTTTTTCCATGGTCAAAGTAGCAGCATTGGAAAACAAGAACAATGCACTAAAGTGTGTGTCTAATCCCCAGCGTACTGCAGTGGGAGACGAACATCCCATGAGTAGTCTCTTTATGGATGGAGGGAAATGGGAAGCTTCTGTTGTGATGGAGCACAACAGAAGTTGTTGAGAGAACATTGTTGAAGAGAGAGGGCAGTGCCTTCCGAGAGGACTTTTAGGGGGAACTAACCCCGCATCTGGGTATCGTATGGTAGAAAACCCGGAAAACTTCCACCAGGTATTCTGACTCACGTGGCAAGATGCTGAACATCCCAAATGTCACCGAGTCTCCTGGGTTTTTTAAAACAATGTCTACAACAAAGCCGCCTGGGGATTGAGCCTCAGCCTCAATGCTCACCAGTGGCGCATGTTGCCACTGAGTCACGAGTCAGGCATGGGGTTTCCAGATGGCTCAATGGGGTTTTCCAGATTTCTCGAAAGCAGTAGTTTCCTACGATAATCGTCTCAGAAGGTATCCTCCCGTTTCTCTGGCAAAGTCAGACTTTGCAAGCGAACTTGCGAACTAATTTTTATTATTTTATTTTATTTGTTACTATCATAATTTTTTTTCACCACGAATCTGTAATTTATTCATTTTCAGATTTTGCACTTATGGATGGATGGATGAATATTTATATTGTTATTAATTATTACTCATATTAATTTCTGATTGAGCATAAGAAATTGGTATAAAAAAAATGTTCTACTAATGTCGTTAACTTTGTTTGATACAACAATTATCCACCTGATTAAATAAGTATGGTTCAAAGAATTTAAAATACATGAAAAAAACCAAATTTTCGTTTAAATTTAACAAAACTAATCAGAACTTTAATACTTCATCCATCATGACAAAATTCTGATATAAAAAAAGGCACAACTATCCTTTTGATGACGGGTGTAAAATACACCTATAACCCGTTTCAAACAAAAAGGAAACGATAGGCAGACATAAACAGATAAAAAAAAAAAAAATGTAAACATGTATAATATTTCAGTGTCAAGTTACCTTGACAGTCACTTTACCGTTTTGCTTGACCTTCGATCCACTCGATGGAAGGTCAAAATCACAGTTGACAAGTTAAAACACATCATTTTTTTTTTTAAATCATATTTCAGACGTGCCAAACACGAAAAAAAAAAAAAAAAAAAAAGAACAAAAAAGAGAAAGAAAAAGAAAAGAAGAAGACAGTAATCAGGCTGGAAGATCTCAAAGAATTTCAATCGCACTAAGTGCCAAAAAAAAAAAGAAGTAAGAAAACTAGGAAAAAGCGCTAATCTTTGCAAAACTCACTGTAAAAGAAAAAAATCTCAGATTATTTCAGATCTTTACAGATGAACTTGAAAGCAAGGTTCAGAGCTAAAAATTCAAATGTAACAAAACAACTTCTTTGTTTAGCAAGCGTGCGCAGAGCCCAGATAAGAACTTATGACAAGCCAAAAAAGACTTGAAATGCTCACACAACACAAGGATTTCATTTTAGTATTGCAGACGCCTACTCAAAAGACGAGTCAAACAAGTTTAAGAAACGAAATGAGAGAGAGAGAAAAAGAACTCCTACCGCGATGAAATCTTTTTCTTTTTTTTTTTTTTATTTTTAACATACTCGTAATCAGTTTAATTTTCTTATTGCTGCCATGCAATTAAGGAGAGGCTATGCCGATTCTGGACTGATTATTTAATTGGATTTCGTGGCAACACAGAATGGGCCGAGTTGATTTGGGGGTAGTTATGGTTAGCGGAATTCGAAGTTATTCTTTAAGTCTGTTGAAAGAAAATACCAGTTAAAAATAATATTTATTGCCAATGAACATTTTGGAGTATTTTAAATAAATTTGCTAAAGTGATATAATTTTATTGTTTTCATAATTGAATTATTTTTTATTAAAATGAACACGTTTGTTTTCCTTTATTTTACAATAAAGTAATTCGAATATTATATTATTTCTTCAAAAAGTTTCTGAAAAAAAAAAAAACGTTTTTCTTTTTTTTTTTTTAAACACAATTTTCTTTAACGTTAATTCATGCAATATGTAAGATATATTTTAAAAAAATATTTCAAATTTAATCTTACTCTTAATTTTTCTTTCTATTAAGAATAACAGACATATTGGTCGTTATAATTATAGAATTTGAAGTATTAAATTGCCTTTTTAATAAAGTTCTAAATACATTTTTAATACTAAATTGTCTAATTACGCGAAAAACCATTTCAAATACTTTTATTCTGCATTTTATTTTTATTTTTAGTTTTCTTCTATTTCATACTGTCTGCATAGAAAGTGAAAAAAATAGATGAATAAAAATGTAGTTTCTGCATCTGTATATCCACAACACTTAAAAAACGAGAAATTATTCTAAATGATATACTTAACACAAAAGAACGAAAAAAATTAAATATTTTAACAGGCAGTAGAATTTTTTTAAAGATTATTTTTAATTATTTCTATAACTAATTTTCACAAACGTGGATACACGCAGAGGTTAAGAAGGGAAATCAACAGAATAGGTCAATGAACTTTAATTTAAACACTGATTACTTGTTTACACGGAAGTTGACAAATCAGAAATCAATATAAGTAAAAAATTAAAACGATTCATTGTTCGTGTTATTTTAAAATAAATGTTTACGTTTCTCAAACTTGAAATCAAATTTTAATTCTAACTTTGGTTTACTTTATTAAAATAAACAGATTTAATTTAAGTAATCTCTGCACTTTTTTTTTTTTTTTTTTTCGTATATTCGAAACTAATAATTATAGATCTTTAACACTCACTTACGGATTTAAATTTTTCATACAAATGTTAATTCATTAATATTTATTTTACAAAAAAAAAGTTTGCTTAAAACTTTGTATGCAGCAATTATAGGAATAACAACAACAAAAAAAAAAATTCATAAACATTCTATAAAGAAAGAGTAGTCATAATAAGAAAATTTTTTATAATTCATGTATTTTTATTGTTCCCTATTTGTTTTAGTGACGTAAAATATATGCTTTATTATATAATGATTATGTTTATTTAAATTAGTGTTATAATTATATGAATAGCTATTTTAAAAAAATCGTAGAAATTCGTTACATAAAGAAAGAGTAATAAGAAAATTTTTTCTAAATAGAAAAAAATTTTAATATATAAGAAAAATTTTATAATTCACGTATTTCTTATTGTTTCCCATTAATTTTAGTGGCGAAATAAACACTATACATGCTTTATTATATAATGATTATGTTTATTTAAATTAGTCTTTTTAAAAAGCTATGAAATTTAAATAAAAGAAATAAACTTCTTATAAATATATACGAAAAATCTCCATTATTTTATTTGTTTTAGATAAATCAAAAAATAAATTATAATAAACGAATAATGAAAATAATTTTCAAAAATCCATTAAGATAATATTTAAAAATATATTATTTTATTTGTGCAACCTTTTAATGACCATGAGAAAGAATTAACGATGAATGCGCATATAAAAGAATAACATGTTTTTAATGAATACATCACAAAGAATATGGTACTCAAGGGCATTTCTATTAGTTACAACTATTTCCAGAACAACTCATTTAATAAAAATTAAAAAAAAAAAAAAAAAAAAAAAAAGATTTTTATCAGAATGAAAATGAGGTTAAGCTTAAACAATTTTGAAAAAAAAAAAAAAAAAAAAAAAAACTAATAATATTTTTGTTCCTAGAGCAATTTTCATTTAAAAGTAACAAAAAAGAAAGAAACATACCAGAGATATAATTATAAAACAATATACATGCAGCAATTTCGCTTACTTAAAAAAACATCACACTCTGAAAGTAATTAATTAAAAAGTAATTTATTTATGCACGGCGCGATTTTGATCGAAATAGCTTTTCATTTGTATGACACTTGGATGATAAATGAAAATGATTAAACCATTTGATAATGACTAATCCTGAAATAAATTAAATGTTTTCAATACATCTACTATTGAATTAATATTTACTGTATTATCTTTAGTCATTAAAAAGTAATTCGTAATAAAAAAAAGGCCTTCAAGAAAAGAATTATACAAGAAAGATAATTTTAAACAAAAAATCACTTATATTTTAAGTATAAGATACTAACAATGCATACATTAATGCAATGCCATTATTAAATATTAATAATACATTAATACAATGCCATTATTGAAAAATGAAATTTATACAAGAAAATAATCTTTTAAAAGAAAAACTATTGAACTTATAATTAACTGTAATTAATTTAATGTAATTAATGTATTAAACCTATAATTTAAGAAATTTCAAATGAAATAAAAAATAAATAAATAAATTATAAAATCAAAATCAATACTTTTATACTAATTTCATATAAAACCATTAATATATTAATGTAACTAAAAAAAAAAAAAATAGTAATAAAAAATTTATTGATATAAAAAAAGACTTTTATTTTCATAAACTCATTTTTCTCTGCAACAAATATATTGTATAAGTTAAGACTGAAAACAATATTTTTTTAAATAAAGTACTAAATCTTCATCAAAAATTTTTAAATGAAATTTTCAACGATATTTTAAATGCAAAAACGAATTCATTTTCAATTTTTATTGATGAAAAAAATAATGCTCATTTAATAATAAAAAAACAAATTAATTTTTTTGTGCTACTACTTCCTTCCATTATTAGAAACCATAACTTCATTAGCATACAAGAGGCAAGCAGAATCACTGCCAAAACAGAATTAACAATTCTGACTGAATAAATTTATCGTAAACGGTTGCAAGAAAACCAACCAACCTAATCTAAATAGCATATGGTTCTATTATTTATTTTTATTTAGCATTCATTTACTGCAGCCCAGCTGTAAATTAAACCTTATCGGTGCGTCTGTGAACAAACAGATAAGGGCAAAACTTGCAGATTTTTCCAAGAATGTCGCAACTTTTCGATGTTTGAACAATGAAATTTCTTCCTCCAAATGAACCCACTCAAATATGGCGGATCAGTCTTTTATTCAAACATGATTATCATCCAAATAAGTTCTTATCTCGGAACTAATGTCTGCTGATTATTACTCGAATGAAAATGTTTTATTTCGAAAGATGTCTCTTCCAACCAGCAAAAAGAGCTCGTGATTTTTCGCGCGTTTTGTTTTTCTACCCCAGTTATGATGTAAATAATGACGCAGCTACTTTTTAAGTGCTTCGTTTACAACCACTTGAAAATTATTTTCCAGAAAAGTGTAAAAAAATTACATTTTGCCGAAAATGGCAATTTAGGAAGAAAATGCTTTTGTGCTTAGGTTGGACAACGTGATCTTATGAAATCATGGATGAATTCCAATTTCTGTAGTAAATTTAAAAGTTTTGCTAAATAAAGCTAAATAGTTTTGAATAAAATTTTTATTTCGAGATGTACTTTGGCTTTAAAGGTTGAAACAATCATTGTAAAAAAAAGGTGAGACAAATAATAGACAAAAATTTTTCCTCGAAAATTAAATGCATGCGTCAAAATTTCTTAAAATAATAGTAGTTTTGAGAAATGTATATTGAAAATGAAGATCAACAAGTATTACTTTCAATACTTTCTAGGCATCACTAAGATATTTAGAAATATTTAACCTATGATTATACGAATCAAACAGAAAAGGTTTGTCCCCAGCAAATATGATTTTAGCCCCATATGTTAGTAAAAAATTGGGCTACATTTAATTACTTTTTTATACAAAGTCAGGACTTTCTTACCAATGTATACCCAAAATTCTATTATTCAAAGATAATGATTAATAAGTTGTTCGTATTCGTATATTATTTCAGCTATATATATATATAGCTGCAATAATATACATATGCTATATATATATATATTACTTATTACCTAAGAGAAAATGCAATAGTAACAATATTAGTAAACACTTTTTACAGTCATTAATATATTATTTATCAATAAGAATCGACAATAATTAAAATAAAATTTGTGTTTAACAAAAATTATTTTCCATATATTTTATTTATCCAATTGTTAAAGGATGGTTGAATTAATTTTCCTACGTATGAAATATTGGGTTTTGAACTGTAATCATAGAAATAAAAGGAAATAATAATAATTAATTAATTAATAATAGCCCCCGCATAAATTCTAAATGTGAAAAAATCAGAATATTTAGTGGTTTTTTTTCTCTTTATTAAAAAAGTAGTTCTTTACCAATGTTTTATATAACGATCTTTTAAGATATATATCTCAATCGGCATTTCTGGTCATACACTTCATTGAAGTTTTAAAAATTAACACTTTGGTGGTACTTCCTAGAAAACTTAAACTCCAACATGTCAGTACTTATGTCAAACTATATATGGTACAGATGTCATATAAGCCTTGTAACATGGTACTAGGTCTAAGCTACAATCTATAGCAAAATATGTGTCTCGAAATACTTGGCGATTGTGTCTTATAGACAAATGCATTAACGTGAATCCCAGACAAGGCCATCAAGTATCTTTTCGGCAACACCGAACCCGGAAAACAAACACCATTCACGAAATTTTACCATTTCTGTGACGATGGCGAGGCGGGGTTGGAAAATCATAATGATCGGGTGTCGAAGTGTCAACAGTGGGGGTTGAAGTGGCCGACAGACGATTTCTGGAAGGCTGGCGATGACATTCGAAAGAGCACGCAGAAGCAGTTAGCAGGATGTGCTTATTGATTCAGCTGGTGTCTGGAAACAATGAGGGTGATACTCGCGAGGGGGATGGGCGAGGGACAGCTACCGAAATCTACGATTAACGTTTAATTCTAGAAAATGGTTTTATGTCCAATAAAGAATGAGTCGGGTCAGACTTCAATGGACAGACAACTGTAATAATCAGAGCTATTGGATGTTGTGATGTAACAAAGGTAAGAGAGCAGAGTCGTATTATGTACAATAGTTAAAAATAGTTTTGAATACTTTTTAAAAATAATTAAATATGTATTGAACACGATGTTAAGAGTGTTAATTTAATTGTCGTTGTGTTACATGAACTTTGAATTGCCTAAAAAATGTATAAATTTATAAAAAAAATCTAAGAAAACCATTAAAACAATGAAACTTCTTTTAAAATTGCAACAAACACATATTTATATAAATAAGAGATATATTTCCAATACTGATTGTATAGCAACATAATATATTAAAATATATTACTTTTTATGCCACTTGAAAATATATCATTTCATTTAGTAACAGTCGGACACCATAGATATATAATTACAAAGCAAATTTTTGAATGTTACACAATAATTTACAAAAAAATAATAATTAATAAAAGAGAATAAAAAATTAATTTTACGTTTTTATTTTCATGTAATTGTTTAAACATAGTCTCAATTCTCAATGACAATAAAACCATTTACATTAAATAACTAAAAATAGAAAATATTCTGTTCAATATGATTTTGCATAAAATTATTTTCTAAATATACTTTTATCACCGTTTTATGTCAGACAGCAATTATTTCTAAATTAATTATATTCTTAATATTTTTATTAAATTATTCCGTAGAAATTGTATTTTTTTTTTTCTTTCCCTATCAATTAAATTTTGAATGGTTATTGTAATATTCATACATATTCAAATATTTTAAAATAGAATGAAAATTCAAATTTTTTTTTTTTTTTATTTTTATTCAAATACGGAATGCTTTTATAGCTTAAGTAAAATTAATAAATAAAATGTTCTTTCTAGTTGATCTTCAGGGACTTAAATTTCACAAATTTAATAAGAACAAATCATGAATCACCTCAATTTTAACGGATGTGAGCAACTTTAAACGTTTTTTTTTTTTTTTTTTTTTTTTATTATTTTTTTTTACCCTTTTGTTGTATCTGCCTAACAACAAAAAATTTTTAAAATTTATTGAATAAATACAATATTTCTAAACAATATGATATATACAAATAGGTTTTTTTTTTTTTTCATTATGTCCTATGGATAACAAAAAACATCTGCTTGGCTAAAAATCAAGAATTTTTAATTCGCCAGTTAAAAAGCATATTTTGTTGTTGTTAAAACAAAAATTTCGCCTCTTATAAACAAAAATTTCGCAAATAAAATGAGTGCAAAACACCCGAATGGTGCCTACTTTAACAGAAGGAATTCCACCTTTAAAAGAGGAGATCTACAGTGGAAGACCTTTGTATATGTACCCCCAAACAACAAACCGAATTATCATACGAAGCCCGGACCGGCTCTCCATTAATTTTAAAGCTCTTGAGACAATACGAGTGGAAATATGTCAAAGTCCGCGGCGATAGCTGCCTGGAGGATACACACACACACAGCAACAACAACAACAGAAAAGAGAGAAGCGTGCATTTTAAAACTCGCAATTCTGCTGGATCAGTTGAAGACGGCAAAATTAGATTTGACAGCGTGCTTCAGCAACTAATGAAGATTTTTGGTTTGGGGAAGAGCCACGCATGTAATAAGCAGAGGGGAATTTTAAGCACGAACGGTGACGCTTTTGTTGATAAGATTTAATTCGTAATTTACATTTCACGCCAAAGCAGCAGCATCTCCAAAAACGTTCCCAAATCTTTCGCCTCGCTCTTGTGGCAGCGGCCTTCAAGCACAATCGGCGATGTCTAAAAGCCAAGTGAATAAATTAGAATATCCATCGAATGGGTTAGGAAAAGGGACATATTAATAAGACACCGTGGAACCATCCTGGTGAATATTTTGCGAGGATTTCCAACCAACACAATACCGGGGGACTTAGAGATCTTGCAGATCTTCTGTTGGCGAGAACATATTACTCTGCTCGGAATTAGAAGTCGCTAATACTTTTCTATTATCTCATCGTATTCAGAAAGCTGCTTTCAAGAATTAAGCATTTTGAAAAGCTTCTGGGCCTAGTTTTATGGACATTTGTATTCAGATGTTTGGGAATCTTTCACAGAGGTATTTCTCCACAATGGTAAAATGCAGATTGGATCACAAGTACACGTCTGTTAATTAGAACTCAGGTTTTGAAATTTTTGCTTGTAAGACGAATAGGAATTGAATAATCCCCGTTTCAAAAATGCATGCTGTCAGAGTTTCAAATAATAATTTAAGAAGGGTATAATATAATTTAATAATTTATATAGTTTTGAAGGGATCAATAGTTTAAGTATTCGCAAAACTTTATATTTCTAAACTGTGAGTTGTGAATATTTAAACGAAACTTTTGTGCATTTGATAAAATATATTCGTTAATGGAAAATAATTCTTTGAGTTTATTTTTAGAAAATACAAAAATGATAAGAATATAAGGAAATTTTCAAGATCTTTATTATTTTTTAAAAGAAAAGAGTATCTTAATGAGGACATAGCTCCGTAAAAATATACTAAAATAAAAAAAAATAGTAAATAAATAAATAAAATTACTTACATTTAAAAAAAATGTATTTTTAAAATAATTTTATTAAAAATTAAATCTATTTGATTAAATATGAAAAAAAAAAAAAACTAATGTCCAGGTACAGTTTTTAAAATAAAAAAAAAAAAGTATTAAATCTGATAGTTTTCCAAAAATGTAGTTTAATTATAAAAAAAGAAAAATTTTGAAAAAAAGAGATTTATAAATCAGTTAAACAAAAAGCTTTCGTATAGCTGTTTATACAATTATAATAGCTTTTTATACAATTTTATCATCAATCACATAAAAGACAAAACAGTTCTTTAAAATAATTAACGTGTATTTTGTTCTACTAAATAATGTAAAAAGAAAAAACACTTCTTATCATTGCAAATCATTCATAAATTTGTCTGTTTATAACAGTGGTTCTCAAAGAGTGAGCCCTAGAAGCTTTCCAGGTACGCCGTGGTACCACAAGGTATTCTAAATAAGTATGAGACCATATATAAAAATAAATATAATTACTCTTTATATAGTATTGTATGTTATATAGTATTGAGTTATACTTATATATTGCTTTATATAGTATTGAGTTATAGTTATATATTGCTTTATATAGTATTGAGTATGTTTTTTGCTGTAACTGTTCATAATCTACTATTGGAAATAAAAAATAAAAATAAAAACTCTTTTTTTTTTTTTTATCAGTTTTCCAGTTCAGTTTTCATTATAAACAACCAACTCTTCTGATTGATTTTTTAAAAATTCTATTATTCACATAAAAAGCGTCAAACAGCGATGATGCATCAAAGAATATTTCCAAAAATCTAAGAGCTGTATCTTTCATGGTTGGCTACAATAAATGTTAGCGCCTATATGATTTTCTTTGTAAAAACCATTTCCATTGCTGCCTATGAGACTAAGCCGTTCGTAAGTTGTGAGGTTGACTATTTAACATTAACTGAAGAACTGACTAGTTAACATTAACTGAAGTAATGATATCCACTGCTCGTGGTTTGAGAATTTAACATATGAAATTGTCCCTTGAAACCTTCTTTAGAAGAAGAATGCTTGTCAAGATTTAAAAAAAGCTTTGAAAATTTTATTACAATTTTTAACGTTATATTTATGTGAATTGGGATTTTCTACCTTCACCACAATTAAATGTTAAAAAGAGAAGAAATCTTCCAATATATTGAAGAGAATATTTGATCTTCAAATATATTTCCAAACATTGAATAAATCGCTAGGTAACTTCAGGATGTTTCTCATAAACGCAACAATAAACTGTAATATTTGATTTAACCATTATAACATATATGTTTTTCAGAAATTGGTATATAGAACGTCTACAACTATTTGTAGGATGTTAAAATGTTCTCAGACTACAAAACGTTTGAGAATCACTGGTTCATAACTTGATTTCACATCAAATGAAAATCTTAAGAATACAAAAATATGAAGTATACAAACAGCAGCACTGAAAGAAGCCACAGCCCTAAGGATGTCGAATACTCAAACACTAATTGACATCATCACAAAAGGAAAAAAAAAATTATTCTCAAGATGCTTACAGAATGTGGTGATACAAAAAACAAAAAAATTCCATCCCTGGACACAAACCCACCGACAAAAGATCCAAACAGCAGCACAAAGCGGACGAAACAAATCAATTAAACCCTTCTAAAGAAACTGGACAACAGAACCACAATAATTCATCAACGCTCATGATTAGCAATAAAACGCTTTAGCACCAATAAACGCAATTCCATTATTGTGCACCAATAAACGAATCAAATAGGTGCCGAAAAAAAAAAAAAAGTCATCGTCAAATGGCATTTTAATCAAAAATACCAAGCAAAGAAAACAAGATCTTTTAAAAAGTCCCTTATTTCTCACTGTCAGTTGAGATTTTGCTAACTAAATTAGCGGAACATTCGCAGTTAGAAGACTTGCCCTTCCAATTAAAGACTTTTGTTCGTTTCAACAAGTCTTTTGCATCGTGTCTTCAGGTTCTTTTGCGGCAAGTATGCCAACAACATGTTTGTACCCTTTCCATGCCTGTCTGAGAATGAAGCCATCCCAAAAGATCTTTGATGAATTTCTTACTCTTCCCCCCTTCTAAAAGAGTTTGTTATTATTATTACTACTACTACAACCACTTTTTTTTTTTTCCTACCCTCCAGTGAAGAGGAGGACATCACGTTTGCAAACCCTGGCAGGCATGAGAATCAATTTATTAAGTTCTGTGAAAGAAAAAAGACCTCATTCACTTCAGCAACATCAGCAGCCGAAATGGGTGCGAAGGTTCTGAAATGACTGGAATTGAATGCAATGATTCAATGGATCAAACGAGTCCCAAATGAGGAAGGACTTAAATTGCTAAATATTTTTTTTTTTTTTCCCATTCCTCTCTTGGAAAATATGTGCCAGATCTTTCTGTCTGCGTCTTTGACGAATAGACGCCATTATCGCAAATTGGAAGAGGTTAATACGTTGTTGCAGTGATGGCCGTGTCTTTTCGCTGTTTAAATGATAATTCAATTTTGATCACATTCAAGAGCGAAACTAGTTGTTGAAGGGAACGAAAAAAAAAATAATTTATATAAAGCAAAAATACTTACGACGATGAGATGATGTTTGAGAGACAAGAAGAGATCTGTTTAAATTCAGAATAACTATTCATAATTCACTCAGCGCTATTTCAAACAGAAGAGGTAATTTAGCGACTCTTATAAGCAATGCAATCAATGCAATACAAAGAAAAAGATAATTGTTAACGATGAGATAAGATAATAAAATAATTTATTTTTGTTTTTCTAAAAGACTTTTGATGAATAACTAACAACAAATAAATAGTGTAATGAATGACCATTAACATTAAATGGGAGAAAAAAAAATCAGGTTTTTTTAAATGAGGTATAAAACAGGAAACAGAATCCTTAAATGTTTATAATATTTAGACGCATTTTTTTTTATCAAATCCAACTTTTAGTTTATTAATTTTGATGTGTTTATTAATTTAATTTTAACTTAACTAAATATTCTTCATTGGCGCAACATCCCAAGGTGGGCCAGGGCCGTCTGAATGGTGGCAGATTTTGAGACAGGAGATGTTTTGAGGTTGCCAGCCCTACGCCCAATGCTCTACCTTCATATTAGCCCGGGTTCTCGGTTTAAAGTGCATTAGAAACTATTACAAACATTCACGGCACCGCTGGGACTTGAATCCGTGACATAGAGCGTTAGTCACTCGGCCATCAGGTCCATATTAAATATTAATTAAGACATTTTTAAAAGGTTTAAATTTTACAATATTTTTAAGAAAAATAATAAATTAAAAAATCAATTACTGAAAAATATCCCAACATCAGAAATTTTTAAAAGATAAATTCACTTCATTAAGATGTATTTTACATGATGAAATAAAACAATGATGCAAACAAAATTATCACTAATTCAACATACATCATTATAAATATATTTAGGTAATAGTTCATATTCAGCAACATTACATCTCAATGTATATATGAAGATGAAATTTTAAAGTCAGTTGAGCAACAAATTTCACACTAATTTTCGCAATTCTTTTTGAAAAACATTGTTAAACAATAACACTTTTAATCTGACATCAAAAAGTAATAGATAAGAACCAGACGACAATTAAACTGTTCTTTTACAAAATTGTTCTAAATTATAAACCAAAAACATATCTTTTGTGCAACAGACGACTTAACTACGAAACAGCGCAAGAAAAAAAAAAAAAAAAAAATGGCGCAGATATATAACGCCTTTATCTGCACCAGATTTTCACGCACATTACAGACATAAACATCCCTGTAATATTTCCATCCTTGATTACGATTACGATTACGATGAACACACAAAGAGAGAGAGCCATGTGTGTTTTTTCCTCCTGGTGTGATCGAGGTTTCTATTTTTGAAACTTTTTGCATGCCAGGGAGAATAAGGCGTTGATTAGGGAACGTCTGTTCACGGGGTTGAAAACGAAGTGAAGTGAGAATGAAGAAGAAGTAAAAAAAAAAAAAAAAAAAAAAATGTGGCACTACTACTAATAATAATAAAACGGAAGTTTAGCCGGAGGAATCCAGGAGAGTGTTTGTGCATAAGTTTCCTTCATTGCATTCACACGTGCACGTTTAGTGTAATCTGTACACCAGATGGGAAAAGCATGAAAAGGGGGATTCTGCAACCCCCCGCCCCTCCCAACCCCCTGCAGGATCTTGTTTAGATTGGGGAACGGGAGATGGAGATTTGTTTACTTATGTCTAGTATTCGCTCCCTTTTCAAGAAAAACCGACGGTTGGGCAACAGGCGTATTGCCAAAATTTGACGAATTCTTGATTAAGATTCATGTTTATTTATTAGCGCATATCTTGAGACCAGTAATGACTTTAGTATGTGCTACATGTTATCAGAAAGATTGTATGATATAAGTAATTTAATAACTCTTGCAAAACGCTAACCTAAATGAATTTCATGATATACTATCTTATAATTTTCTTATGAATATTCATTATTAGTACATATATAATAAGTAATGTTTTTAGCAGGGGGTGGGGTCGACCAAGACATTCCGACTCCCTGAATCTTTTCAGTAATTTTAATTTTATGTACTTTGATCTTTACCAATAGATTTAGTAAAATTTATGAAATAAATTCAACGATTTATATTGAAATATATCTAAAAAGTTCATGCGTAATAAAAGCTTTTTTTTTTTTTAAAAGGTGTATTATTTGCACTAACTTAAATATTCTTGTACTCTAAATTTGCTTACAAGAAATACACAGATTCTATAAAAATAACAGTACCCAATGAATAACACCTAAAGAATAACTTTTAAGACAAGCAAAAGGAAATTGCACATTTTAAGCCCAAGATGCTGCTTTTATAAGATCTTCTTTCGTGGTTGATCCAAGATAGCTTTTATCACTCTCAGTGCTGAGAAAAGTCTCTCAACTCTTACTTGACATGCTGATTGTTCTTGCATGCAGTAAATGTGTTTGCTACTGGTTGCAATGATGTCATCCAGGTTTTTGACATAGTGGAGGCTCAACCAAATAAAGTGTAACCGTCTATAGAAAGCTCAATAAGTCATACTAAACTATACGTAATAAAAAGGTATCTAAAGTCGAAATTCCACATATTAATTATTTTATTAATAGTTTTTTTCATAGCACATTTTTTTCATTGGGTTCAAATACATAAAAAAAAAAGAACATTAAAATACATATCAAAATAAATAAATAAATAAAAATTCAATTTCTAAAAAACAATACATAAACAAATTATGAATTAAAAATGTCTTTTTTGCCAGCTCATCGATTACATCGTGTATGTCAACTTCAATACTTCGATTAATTTTTAATAAAACTAAGTCAGAAAAATACTGATTAATTGAAATATAAATATTCATTAAAAAAAAAAAAAAAAATTGAGCCGAAGTAGCCAGAAGTTTGAACGAGTGCACATATTTCACGTATGGGCTTGGGGGATTCAAGCCAGACCCCCTTTCCCTCCTGGGTGATGCCTGATTGGTTGTATCATTGAAGGATATAATTGAATTTCCTTCTCAACATATAATTTCAACATTAACTCCAACAAATTTGGAAAAATATATAAATGAGTCGGGAGTCGGATTTTTGACTCCTTCAAAAATGGCCGACTCCTACCCCTAGTTTTTAGCACGAATTATTTACTAAAGCAAGTAAAATAATTGTTAGCCGTTATTTCATGCCTTTATTAATTTAATAGGCTTTTTTTTTTTCCTATTTTTAAACAAATTTTAAAATTTACAATTGGATGATATTCACGAGTTTTCACGGAATACGTCACGAGTTTCCGTCCAGACCTGAGGAAATATGTTTTTTATTTATTTATTTATTTAGTTTATTTATTTTTATTTTTATGCTTCATTCAGTCTATTTGCAATGTTCGTTCAATTTTGTTGTGGTATTAGAACCAACGTTTGTCCACAGAAATAGCGTTTGAATTATAGTAACGAAGTAAATTTGTGAACATATACCTTGGGATTCACCATAGACAAGAGTGATGTGATTCAATATGCGTCACAAGTATCATCCAGACCCGAGAGAACCGAGATTTTTTTAATACTTCACTCAGTCCGTTTGCTGTTTTCATTATAAGTATTTTGCGATAACATTACGAACCCACGCTGATCTACTGAAGTAGTGCTTCATTGTAAAATGGTCAACAGCTAATCAGGTTCACGAGCCAATTTCTTGGGATTCCACATGGACCACCGAAATACGATTCAACATGTCCCTTGATCCATGTCCATCAATATTGATCTGAGAGAACTAGGCTTTTAATGCTTCATCCAGTCCGTTTCCAATATTGCCCCAATTCTTCGGTGACGATGTTCCAAAAATGGTTGTCAAGTCCACGGGCCAGCATGTAGAATTGAAAATGCCCAGTATTGTAAAAAAAGACAAAAGCATTTAACGGTTTTATCATTAAATCCATATTAATTGATAACCTCCGAAGTTTAAAAGTAAATATAGGAACAATTAAAAACTGCAAATGCAAGTTTAAATGTCACTCAAGAATAAATGAAATGAGGTACATGCCCTCCGAGTTATTATATAAGTGAAATACCTGGAGTAAAAATGGAAGGGTGAAAATTACTAAAGCGTTGGCGGCTCCGTATGCAATCCAAAGTGTTGATGCGGGCTGGCAGAGATCCACTGACAGGAATGCAGATGACAACATTCAGAAAAGTTAATATTTTCGTGATGGCTCAATGACCATGAGACACATTTTGGCATGAGAAATATATTTTCTGTTCGGATACAAAGATCCCCTTATTCTAGATGGATCCATGCTTGTTTTACTATGATGCTGGCACATTCATTCAACGAAAGTGTTGCATCAAAGATGTAGTTATCTAACATATACGAGATACATTTTAGACACCATCACAACTACAATCCATTGAAAAAAAAAAAAAATATATGAGAATTGTAATAAATCAAGGAAGCTAGAGCAAGACCTTTTATCTTTTAATAACTTTTTTTCGACGTATAGTATGGTTATAGTTAGTATAGTATAATATAGTTAGTTACATAGGAAAGGTATCATGTTCCGCTTGCGTATGCCATGAAAATCTACCAACAGGCCATGAGGGAAGAACATTGCCTTACGGCAGGATTTTTAAGGGTAATTGTCCCATATTTCAGTGTCACATATGAAAAACTCGAAAATTCTCACCAAGCAACCTGACTATGGATGTCAAACACTTTAATAGGTTATCACAATCACAATTGCCCCCCCCTTACCCCTAGTAATTGATATGATATTTTTACAAGTTAAAAAAAAAAAAAAATTTAAAAGCAATAAATAAATCAATAAACCCAATTTTATATTTCACAAATATGAATAGTTTAAAGGGAAACATATTTCTCTTTCGCAATAATTTATAGCATCATAATGTATTAAGGTCAAAATACATTTCAGATTTTATTTCATCAGCATATAGTTCCATATTGTATTAAAAATTAAAAATACAGTGATTTGAAGCTACTTAATAATTTAATCATTATTATATAGATTTCAAATTATTTACTTTTCTTAATCGTTTAGCAATGACCATGATTTTCGTTTAAGAATTTATTCCCAATTCTAAATATTATAGACCTCTATCTATATATGATTTAGTTATCTAAATATGACAGTCAGTTTCAGAATTCGAATATTTCTCAAGTAGATATTCTAATGTTTTATTAATATTCTAATCACATCACATGAAGAGTGTGAAAAATAACTATTCCAAATTATATAAAAAGAACCAATGAAAAGAAGGTAAAGATAAAGACCAAAAATAAAAATATATTTAATCTTTTCGACATTTGCACACGTTTACTCATCTTCATGATAGGACAGAGATAAAAATATTATTGCTATTCGTTCAAGTCTACTAATTCCACTTTCACACACACACAGACATATATATATATATATAATGTATGTAAGAGTATATATATATATAGCTTCTGTCAATATATTTATTGAGATGAGTTAAGTATTAAAAATATCAAAATCGGTAATCTTATAACTTTCATTATAGTTATTGCTACTTTTTTTATATTGGTCCTGAAGTGGTTTGGCGATTAGTACGTTGGAATTTTGAGTTAAAGTGGTTTAGTTTGGATCCCGATAAGCGAGTCAAACCGGATGTTCCCGTGGTTGACAGTGAGTAAGCACGATAAATCCTTAAATTGGAAAATCTTTTCATCAGTTTCGAGAAGAGCATTTCAAACATGACACGTTTATAGTTTTTAATTCTGTATAAAAGTGATATTTACAGTATTCTCGTTGTAAAGTGATAATCCAGCTTAGAATCGGGTACAAAAGCTTTGAAAAAGTAATGCATTTTTAAAAAAAAATGATTTTAATAAATAATACAGACAGGTCAAACAAAGCGTAAGAAAACTATGCAAAATCGTTGATTACAGACATAATTGTTGGCATAATCAATTGATTGATATTCAAGATTCTTGCAAATGCAGTGTACATGCACCTTGACAAATATTAGGCCAAATTTCGAGCCCGTCTGAGGACAGAGACACATTTGAATCGATTCTGAGTACACCTTAATAACAGGATTCACATCGGCGCTATGGACAATAAATTGTCTTAATGTACCGTTAGTGGAATGAGCTCTTCCAACAAGGGGCTTCTGCACAATAAACTAACAGGATCCATTGACAAACAGAGGCACTCCCCATTAGGGACCATTTCAGCCTTGCATCAATAAAATTATTGATGAAAAGAATGATAATATAAAAAGCCTTTTTTAACTTTTCATGCATATTTAATAGGTATTTAAGAAGATTTATCACACAGCATTCTTCTATTTGACAAATTTCGTAACCATCAGCATTTTCTCGAAATCAACTAAATCTATGGTTTTGACTAGAGTGTTGGTGTATCCAATTTAAATTATCAAGATTATTATTAATGTTTTGACCATTTTCTGTACAGAAATAAATATTAAAAATAATGAAACACTGTTATTCAAAATCGAACAGTAATGCATAGTAAATGTTGGTTTCCTCCGTATACTAAAAATATCACTTTGTAAGTCACTAATGGAAACCTACATTGCTTGGTTTGGTCATTTTTTGCACGGTCATTTTTTGTACACTTTAGGTTAATTAGACCGGAACCGGACTACTTTATGGGAGTTTTCCGGGTTCTCTCCCGTGCGATACGCAAATGTGGGGTAGTGCCCAATAAAAGTTCTCTCGGAAACCACTGCCCTCCTTCTCCAGCAACACGGATCCAAGTCAGACTTTTATCTACGGGTGCTTCATCTCAACAGAAACTGCTCCCTTCCTTTCTTCTATGAGACCACAAGGATTCATGGATTTGGTCACGATGTTGCTGCTTACCAAGTGGGATAAGAAACGACACATTTATGAAAAATAAATACACTTTACAAATGTATTTATCAGCATAGTTTATTATAATTCAAACCAGTAAAAATATTTATATACGATTAACTAATGAATAACTATCATTAATTAGTAAGACTTCTACCTATGGTGCTCCCTCGCAACAGAGGATGCTCCCTATGAGACCTAAAGGGTTTTTGGACTTGGTCTAGATGTTGCTGTCTACCAAGTGTGATAAAAAAAAAACAACACATTTATAAAAAATAAATACTCTTTTTGAAATGAATTTATCATCACAGTTTATTGTAATTCAAATCAGTAAAATATTTATATACGATTAACTAATAAATAACTATCATTAATGAGTCCTTATAAATCTATACATATCATCCTTAAACATTAATTAATCATGATAAATCAACATATAACTATCATTCCAATTAATTTAATAAATTATCTCAATCAACAACACATTTCAAAAGTATTACCAATCAATTTTTAATATGCACATAAAACATGTTGACTTATCCAAATAAACAACAACAAAAAAAAAAAAAAAGTCACCTTTTACACAGTTGGACTTTTAAGCAACTCCATCAACAAGCATCGCCGCCGAAGATGGTGGCGGTTGCTCAAACTTGATTAATCGTTTCCGCGAAAAAACGATTAAGATATCGATTGTTTCCCGATAAAGAGCGCACGGGAGAGGGAAAGAATAGAAAATAAATCCCGCAAAAGGGAAGGCAACACTCGAAAAAAGTAAAAGAAAAAAAAAAACAACGACCCAATAAAAGATAAAGTAAAAAAAAAAAAAAAAAACAGTATTAGCGATGTGATTAAAAACGGAAAAGATCTCGCCGCACCCATGGATATGGGGCGCGTCTTTGCCAGAATTCCCTGGGCAAAGGAAAACCTTTTGGGGTAGAGCAGCCAGCACTTACTTTACTGCAAAGGGAAGAGTTACCCTGTGTAATTAGCAAAGGGAAAGTGCAATTAGCTGAACCCGGGATAATTATATGCCGTAGATAATTAGGACCAGATTACACTTAATTACTGAGCGGAGAGAAAACTTTAGTTTTTGATGTGAGTGAGTCCACTACCTAATTGTATGCAAAGAAACAAAATCTCTTGAGTGTTTTCTTCAGGTGCTTTCTTAAATGCTTTTAAACCATCAGCAGGAAAAGGAATTACAGAAAAAGGGTTTAGGTACTTATTTTAATTTCCCCACACCGGTAAAAGGGTAGGGAAAAAAGAAGCGATTATTTCCCCTTTTTCGTGAAGATTTTCTTTTTACTTTTTTTAATTTCTTCTCTGGGTTTGGTTGGTGCAGCATTTGTTGGTATCGCAAAGATTTAGCAGAGGAGTTTAAAATTTCTTTTCTGGGATTTCTGGGGGATTTTAGTATGCGTTTCGATTAGGGAGAGCGTATAATCGCTTTTAGAAGGGTTGGAATTGTTTTTCGGCGAAGAAAACTTTAACTGCACTTTAATTAGCGAAAAGGCCAGAAGCAATTAATTTGGAGAGAAATGAGAAAAGCAAATTCAGCCGGTTTTGGAGATAAACAGAAGCTACCAACAAGACTTTCGGAGTCGCTAATTAATTCGATTCTGATTATATTACGCTGTAATTTTAACGGTATCAAAAATATTTTTATATTTCAGAAATACCGTTGCAGTTTTTGCAAAATGTAGTGAAGAGCAACTTACTTGTATCTGTACAATTAGGAGTCAAATGTTCTAAGAAAGTTTTAGATTCAAATGTATAATTCAAGAGAAAAAGTGCTATAGTTTTTGTTGTATGTTTGTAGTTAGCAAACAGCCTGATTTAAATATTTTTGATAGTATATTTAACAATAAAGTAAAAAATAAAGGAACAAACTAGACCAGTAGAACAAACTAGACTTGCAATAGACTGCAAAAATATACGATGTTATAAATCTGATTGAATCTAGCACATTTTATCAATAAGGTTTTTTAAAATATATATGAAGTCAAAGCATCTAAAGATATATCTAAAAGGAAATAATCATAGGGTTTAATGCCTCCCAAAATGAAATAATCTTAAACTAGATTGGTTTGCCGCTCTACGGACATTTTCTGTACACTTTCCGAACCACTAACAAACATTCATGCCACTGCAAGGATTTGAACCTGAAGCCTGTAGCACTAACTGCCAGTGAACTAGCCAATTAACCACCAGGCTGCTCTTTTAAACAAGACAAATAAATTTTTAAAATTATACTGGAAGGCATTTTCAACCCCAATTTTAACCGTCCTTTGAAAAATTAAGGGGTAACTTAATTACAATTTGTAGTGGTTCGGAATCCATTTTTAACTGAAAGTCCCGGTCTAATATAACTGTTGGGTAAGGACTTAACACTCCTAACTCGTAAAAAGAAAACATCTCATGTTTCGGAATCTACCAGTAGGCAAACGACCATGGTCTAATATGGACTGTAGTGTTGGAGAGTTAGTTATTAATTACAGTTTACAGTAATCTATAAGTAAACATTACAAATTTAGCGGACTTACTATTAATGAATGGATTTCTAATATAGGTTTATACTAATCAAATAATTATCGATAATACAATAGAAAATTAAGTAGCTGGTTTTATGAGATTCAATTAAGTTTAAAATGAAAAAAAGCATCATGATTGGTCATATGTAATCATATTTATCAGATTTATTTCTCTATGATACAATAGAAAATTAAGTAGCTGTTTTTATGAGATTCAATTAAGTTTAAAATGAAAAAAGCATCATGATTGGTCATATGTAATCATATTTATCAGATTTATTTCTCAATGATACAATAAAAAATTAAGTAGCTGATTTTTATGAGATTAAAATAAGTTTAAAATGAAGAAAGCATCATGATTGGCCATATGTAATCATATCTATCAGATTTATTTCTTGATGGTACAATAGAAAATTAAGTAGCTGGTTTTATGAGATTCAAATAAGTTTAAAATGAAGAAAGCATCCTGATGGGTCATATGTAATCATATTTATTAGCACTGAATCCACAAACCAGAGCCATACGATGAATTCTTCAACTTCTTTTCGTGTGAGTCCAAACCAGTTGAAGCAGAAAGTGAGTGATGCATCTCGATTTCGTGGCTGACAGCACACTAAGTAATACCAAACAATACAGTATTGTTGAATCCACAAATTACCAATAAAGATATCGTTTCCTCAGTTGCTAATTCATTACCCAATTTACTTAAACCTTTCTCTTTCTTTTTATAGACAAAAGCATCCATTGTCAACAACGGTTGGCTTACCAATTACAAGAAACCTGAATAGGTGTGGAGTCCATTATTAAATGGACACATAATTCAATTGAGCGGTAGAGGAGGTTACGTCATCAAATTACACAATACACAGCAGAGGTACTACTTGCAAAATTCGCACTTTTTCCCCTTAAATTATTATTATTCGACCACAAAGTAAAAACAATTTTTTTTATGTTATTATTAACACGACAATCCCATTTTGTACCATGATGTTACCGCGCAAATGAGGAAAACAAGTAACATTTAAAGACCACTCTTTGTGCAGTGAAACAAAGGTATTGTGTCATTCGAAATGGTACAGGTAGAAATTCTATGCCTGCAAAATAAAAGATGTTGGACACATAAAAACCGAAAAAGTAAATATTGGAAGATGGATGAAATAAAATGTTTATTGTCATGCATAAACGTTAATTGAGCATAGACTGTTAAGGAAAAAAATATTTTTTTTTTGTGTGTGTGTTTCTTTGTTTAGAAGCTTAAGCATTCTCTTTTTTTAAGTTTTCTCGTAATTGTTGTTCATTCTATTTTTTGGGATTGCAACATAAAGTTGTCAATCTTAAGAAATCACAAGTCAAATTATAATTTAAAAATATCCATTAATTAACATTTTTAAATATATTTCTATATTTGTTTCGTAAATTTAGAACAAACAGTTGTCAATCATAAAAACACGGTGTATGCAAATGATAACTTAAAAACATACTCTAAAAGATTGAATGGTCTTTCTTTTAATTTAATTTTCTATTGTATTTGGTAAGATTTAGAATAAAAAAAAAATATCTTTAAAAAATCACATTAAAGTATTTAAAAAATATATGCATTCTTAATAGATAACGACATAAAACGAAATGGCATAACAATTTTTTAAGAAATTATTTTCTTAAAAAAAATTATTAAATTATTAAATTGTATAATTATTAAATTAATCGTATTATTACCGTGCATTATTAAATTAGAAATTTTTGGTCTGATATAAAAATTATATCGTTGTGTTAATACAAAAATTGTCATTATGTTAATTACAAATATATTTTTCTATTATTTATCCATGTTATCTAATATATCTGAATTTATTTAAAGGCTATATATAAAATTTATAAAGATGTACTATAATAATTTACTCTAATATTAAGTTTAAAACAAAGTTATGAATTTTTTTTTTATTATTTTACTGAAAACTTCATTGTTTAATGCTGCTATTATTTTACTATATTTGATTTAATAAAAAATATTATATAAGTGCTTTAAACATTTCATCGCGATAGCATAAAAGGCGGACATGTTTTTCCACATGATAAGAATTCAAGTATTAGTTACACCGATCAAGTTTGCATCCGTCATCAAAATTCAAAATATTATCAACTACCAAATCATCAAAATCAAAATATTATATAAATATTACTACATACGAAAGTTATCAATAATAAATATAAATCACTAATAACTATTTATCCAACGCGCAAACATAATAAAAAATGTAAATTATTTCACTTGTTTATAATGAATTTATTCAATTGGAAACAAAATAAACAGAAACAGCTTACCACCTAAAAGATAAATAAAACGCAATTGAATTACTACAACTGTCATCAAATCTCAATACAAAAATTAAAACAAATTCCAACAAACAATTCCATTTTCATTACCTCATAATAATCACTCTCTTTTTTTTTTTCTTTCAAAAAAATTAGCAAAAACAAAAACAAATTGCTGAGTCGTTATTTTTTTGCTTGAACGAACGTACGACGATAGAAAATCTATCAAGAGGTGTGAATGTATAAATAACCGTCGAACAAACAAAGAGGGCCGCCGATCCTTTGGACCACGCCTAGAGGCCCCAGTGTCAATTAAACACTCCCTATAATTAGTGCATAATCAACATCCTGTTTTTGAAAACCCTTGCACATGCATTTTACACTTTTCATCTGCCTGCCATGCCTTCCACGAACGGGCCGCTTTATCGTCTGCTATTAAAAGCTTTCCGGATAGAGGGGCAGACGATTTTAAATGCGGGCGTTCTATTGGAAGATTATGCATATCGGGTGATTGGAGTTATCTGCGCGCTTGTTAATTTAATGTAAATATGTTCTTGTAGAAGAAGAAAAAAATAATAATAAGGTTAAAAAAGCAAGGTAATGGTGAGGTGAGAAAAAAAATTATTATTCTGTTCGTAGAACAACTTCTCAGTTTAATTAAGAGTTGTGTATAATTCTTATAATTAATTCAAGTATAAAAAAAAAAAAAAAAAAAAGGTGCATAAATGTTTAACATAATGATATGTGTTTGTAAATTACGAAAATAAAAATAATAAATAAATAAATAAAAAAATTAAAAAAACATAAGATCTACAGTAGAAAAAAAGTTTTTTTTTTTTTTCATTTTGATTTTAATTAATTTATTTTATTATTACATATACACATACATATATAATAATAATTTATTTATCGCATTTTAAAGAAGGAAAAAAAATTAAAAGATACATTTACAGCGGAAAATCTTGCGAAAATGAATATTTATTAATGAATATTTATTAATATTCAATTAAGTATTAAACACATTTTTTTTCATTTTGATTTCAATTTATTTATTTATTTTATATTATCTCTTTTCTCTCTCTCTCGCTCTAAGTATATATATATATATATACAGCCTGAGTAAAAACTTTAAGGCCAGTAAAAATTTTTGTGAAAATGTAAAATGAAATAAAAGGGATTCAAATAATATTAATTATTAAAGTTCATTGATAAGAAATAAATTCTATAAACATAATTTGTAAATGCATAATTATGAGAAACATGGGGTTATTTACAAAGTTAGTATTTCTGCTTGAGTAAAATCTTTAAGGCCCCCAGTCATTTTTTTTAAAATAAATATAATATAATCGTGTAATTACCATTGCAACTACTAGCTTGTGACAACGCTGCAATTTTCATATTTGTCATACGTTTCTTCGAAGTATTGGTGATCTTTGTGAAGATGGCGAAGGGTAAGAAGTTAACTGATCGTGAAAGAGGACAGATCGAAGCTTTGTCTTCAACAGGAATGAGTAGTCGTGCTATTGCGATAAAGATAGGGAGATCAAAGACTGTAGTCAACAATTTTTTAAAATTGAAAGACAATTATGGTAAAAAGAATACTGGGGGAAGACCTAAAGCTTTGTCCTTGCATGATGAAAGAAGAGTTTGCCAACTTGCATCTACTGGAAAGTACTCAACCAGGAAACTAATTCCGACGACAGGTTTAAAAGTTTGTCAAAAAACGATTTATAACACAATTAGAAGGTCTGGAAGGTACATTTATACAGCAAAATTGACTAAGCCTCAGTTACTGCAGAGACACAAAATAGAGCGTTTGAACTTTCGCCAGAAAGTCATGACCTGGGACAACCAATGGATAGAAATTATTTTTCTGACGAAAAAAAATGGAATTTGGATGGACCACATGGCTGGAATTTCTATTGGCATGATATAAGAAATGAAAAAGAAATATTCTCCAAGCACCAATTAGTTGGAGGGTCTGTCATGACTTGGGGCTGTTTTTCTTACAATGGAGTGGGCTCTATTGCATTCGTTTCAGGTAGAATGAATTCACAAGGATACCAAAATGTCCTAACAAATCATCTTTTGCCAAATGCTGAATGTCTTGCTGGAGAAAATTGGAAATATCAGCAAGACAATGCACCGATCCATTCGAGTAACCGCACAAAAAATTGGTTCCAAGTCAACAATGTTGAAACTGTGAATTGGCCAGCTAGATCACCTGACCTAAACCCAATCGAGAACCTTTGGGCTGACTTAGCAAGAAGAGTTTATGCAAATGGGAGACATTTACATCAACAACAGAGCTGAAATCTACTATCGAAGATGAATGGTATAAAACCGACCCCACCCTTTGTCAAAAACGCGTTTCATCCATGAAAACAAGAACATTTGAAGTAATTCGAAGTAATGGCTCCTACACAACCTTCTAAGAATTTGTAATTTTTTTTCTTATATGTTATTTTCTATGTTGGCCTTAAAGTTTTTACTCAGACTCAAATCTTCATCTGCGTGTTCTGTAAGATTTTCTAATAATAAAATATTTGCAAATTAATTTTTCTACTTTTTTTTACTTTTATTTAAGCTTAATAATTATCAATCAAATGGTATTTTAATTCCTCAGTTTAAATGTTTCCATTTTCTCAAAAATGTCTACTGGCCTTAAAGTTTTTTACTCAGACTGTATATATATATATATATATAGAAAAGAGAGAGAGAGAGAGAGATAATAATTTATTATATATATGTTAATATAGATTATTTGAGAATTATTATAGATATCATTTATAATTATTAGAGAATTATATATATATATAATTTATTTGTCGCTTTTTAAAGTAGGAAAAAATATTTACAGCAGAAATTCTTGTGAAAAAAAGTGAATATTTATTAATATTTGTTTTATTGTTCTAGTTCATCTCCATATTACAATATATACAACCTATCAATTCTAACACTCTAATCATTTTATTGAAAAATCTTAAAATGTCCACTTTGTTATATAGAAAATGTGTTATGGGTCAATTGGTTAAAAGTATAACACAATAGGATAATAAGCGAAACACAGTTAAGTCTAATGACCACTTTTAATGTCGTTTTACCTTGAAAATTAATTTCATCAATTAACGAAAACTAATTTACATTGATTACTTTTAGATAGAATTATATCTAAAGTGATAGCCATTTATAGATTTATCGTTATTTTTTCCAGACTGCTAATTTATTTCTTCCAATTATTTTCTTAATTGCTTTTCATTGCTTTTTAATAATATCGATTATATGACTGGAGGAAGCAGACTATTATATTAATAATTAAGTATAAAAGAGCACAAATATAATTTAATAGTATTATTATATGATAATTGGAAGGTCATCATTAAAAAAAAAAATTACACAACTGACGTTTATTTCTTGTTATTTATCATAGGCATAATATGCAGGTGGATAGGTGCTAATTAATATCTTGGCTGTAGCCATTTTTTAGAAAAGAGTAGAATCGATGGCGATTCTACCAGCTTTTATGAGAGTCTTGCATAGATAATTAAGTTTCCTGGTGGGAGTTTTCTGAGTTTCCCCAATGCAAAAGTCAAAGAACGGGTAGTAAATTCAAGTAATAATCTTCCCTATTTAGGGATTAGTCATGGTCTATGTGGAGTACAACATATGCTTATTTCATGTTACGCATCATATGCACAATATGCATGTGATCAGGTTTGAATATCTTGGTTGTAGCCATTTTTTTTAGAGACGAGTAGAATCGATGACGATTGTACCAGCGTTTAGAGTCTCGCATAGACAATCAAGTTTTCTGGTTTTCAACATTGCGCGAAGTCAAGGAACAGGCAGTAAATTCAAGTAATAATATTCTCTATTCAGGGATTAATGATGGTCTATGTAGAGCATAATTGAATTAATTGGTAATAACAATTAAGTGTAAAAAGATAAATAAAATATAATTTGGAAAAAAAAAAATATCTTGATTGCAGCCATTGCTGAGAAGAGTAAAATCGATGACGATTGTACCAGCGTTTATGAGAGTCTGGCATACGCAATCAAGTTCCCTGGTGGGAGTTTTCTGGTTTTTCCCAATACGAAAAGTCAAAGAACAGGTTGTAACTTAAAGTAATAATCTTCCCTATTGAGGGATTAATCATGGTCTAGGTGGAGCAAAACTGAATTAATTAGTAATAACAATTAAGTGTAAAAAGGTAAATAAAATACAAT
Organism: Caerostris extrusa; assembly: GCA_021605095.1. Lineage (NCBI taxonomy): Eukaryota > Metazoa > Arthropoda > Arachnida > Araneae > Araneidae > Caerostris > Caerostris extrusa. The sequence goes on from BPLR01007635.1 coordinate 97,513, forward strand.
CTGAAAAAAAAAAATGTAACATTTATTAAAATATATTTTCAATCAGAAATTTTTTTTTTTTTCAGTATAGATACTGCAAAAAAATAGATTGCTGTTCTCAATTAAATTAAACTTTTCTAGGATTTAAAATTATTTATAAAAATAATTATAAAATTAATTTAAAATTATTTATAAAAATACATCTGGAAGAAAAAGATGTATGCTTTATTTTGTTACAATTAAATAAAAAGAAATAAAAATAAGTTGAAAGTTTTATTAAAAGAATCCCAACTCGAAGTAATAATGAATAAGTTAGTGTTGAATATGAAGTAACAAATGCGCTTATTGAATTAGAAGAAAACATTATAAAAGTTAAAAAAAAAAAAAAAAAAATAAATAAATAAAAAATGAATAAATAAAAACAGTATAACACAGACAAACTGCAATAGAGAAATCTATATTATGTTAAATAAAGTTTATTTAGGCTTAAACGGATTTTAAGTATAACAATGTTAACAGAAAAACACCTATTCTAAATATATCATTGTTATACTAAACGAGACCTAGAAATTTTAATTGATATAAATATTTAATTACTGCTGAAAAGGTTTATTTGTACGACTACAAAGTTCAAATTACCTACAACTTCACAAAAATTATCAGAACACTAACCTTTCATTTCTAGATGATGTACAAAGTTCAATCTACATTGAAAAGTCCAAAAGGTTCATATTGCTTTTTGTGGATGATTTTCAATAAACCGTAAGATTCATTTTACACTGAAAAGTTCAAAGGTTCATATTGCTTTTGTAGATTATTTTCATAGACATCTATAAATCTGCGCGATTTATTATATACAATAATGCTGTCAACAAATTTATGTCACAATTGTAATAAATGAAATAAACATTCGAAAAACTGTTTTTCTTCAATATTCTTATCACTGATGCCACCTCAGAAGACACAAACTAGGCTACAAAGAAGACGCTAAATTAGCAATTTAAGCAACAACGTTAATTTTAAACCTTTTTATTTACTCCAGTTCTCATTTTTCACGAAATTACGCATTTTTTTTCGATAGATTTGCTGAGTTTAGAAACATTTAAAATCATCGCCATCAAATTTACGATGAAAAGTAGTAATATAGGCATTTTATTATATGTAATAGTAACATATTTATGTTATAATATATGCATAAATATAAATATTAAAATATGTTTAAAAATATTTAAAACTGAAAATTAAAAATAGTTCGTTTTTATAAATAAAATACAATAAATAAAACGAAATATTCCAATTAAGACTTCGAATCGAATAAAAAAATTAAAAAGATAAATTAAAACAAAACTTTATAAATTAAAACGATTTTTGAAAATATTCGAAAATATTTAAAATATAAACTGTGTGAAATAAAAGTCAGAAGATTTTTTTTTTTTCCAAAACCACATTCTAACACAAACAGTATGTATTTCAATGCGATGTAATTAAAATTATTTCGAAAACATTTTTTAACTGTTTTTAGTATAATTTTCAATTTTTCTTAATGAATTTCTTTAACCGAAAGTAAATGATTACTTTTCATTTTAATTTTAATAATAAAGTTCACATTAAAAGATTAATAGCAGTTTGAAATAGTAATATATTTTCATTCGTAATTCATATTTAATAAGAATGCTTCTCACACAAATATTTAAAATATTTGTTCTACTATTTTCAGTGACTTGTTTTTACCGAAATGAAAAAAAAAAAAAAATAATAATGATAATAACAATAATAAAATAACATACCGCTATTATCTCCTTTAAGCATACTTTTAAACAAATATAAAAAATTTTCCAAATTGTTATTATTAATGAAATCATTTGTTCACCACCAACTATACAAATTATTTGCCAATTTCTTAAATACGTAGTGTTATTAAAATCTACAACACCAATTGTGATAGATAAAAGATGTTGCCATTTATTATTAAAAATTTTAATTAAATATACAAAAGAATAAAATGTTAACTATAGTAACATATTTAATCTATCAGAAGAATTTTAAAATTTTATTTTTCCTTTACTAGTTATAAAAAATAAATTTCACAATGAGTTTATGAACTTACTAAACTTTGAAATAATTAATATTTGAAAATAGATGTAACAAAATTAAACTTCTTTCAAAATAAATAAACAAATCTCTTCAGCAAACGATTACATTTTATTCTATTCTAAATAAATTCAGAAAATATCGAATGTTGTTTTAAAAATAATTTTTCGAAAAATTAATTATTTTGAAAACGATTTATTTACAAACCATGACCACAATCCAAATATTTTTCAAACGATAAGATTCATTCGAAATTATTTTTATTCGAAGTACGAATTCGTGCGTTCTTATTTTGACGCCAATTAAAACTTAAAAACGATATTTTTTACGGCATTAAGTAAGTCACCGACCGTTAAGAAGTATCAAGGAAAATTCTTCCACTTTTAAATGGTTATAAATCATTTTCGTGTTTCGGTATTCAAAACTTTCTTTCCCCCTTTCCCCTCAAAGCCATTTTGAAAACTCCAGAGCTTTGTTGAAAGAAGAAAAATAATGTTTTTCGTTGCCATAGCAACACGCAAAATTACTAGAGAGAGAGAGAAAGAGGAGTTTTCGGATGAATTACAAACAGGTATAGGAATGAAACAGGATTACTTTCATTTACCACTTATTTTTATTTTTCAAAACCACCGAGTATACGAGTGGTTTATTTTTAATACCAGCGCAGAAATACATTCCGAGTCGCCGAGTTTATGATTCGTGATCGAATTATTTTGAAAAGTGTTTTAAGGGATTTCTGTCAACATTTATTTGACTTGTTTAGATTTTGTTTGCTAGATTTTTTTTTTTTTTGTTTGTATTGTTTGATAAAGCTACTTTTGGAATTTGTTTTTTTCCTCTTTCGAAAGAAAAACATACTGAATAAATTTAACGCGTGAAAAGGATTATTTTGATTGTGAATTACTTTATGGTAATAAACTGAAAGTATATTGGAATTTTTTTTTTTCTTTTTAATTAATGCTATTTGGAAATTAAAATATTTCAGTTTTATTAATAAATATATTTTTTTAATGAATCTAGCAAATAATTTTATTGGTTAAATAATTTCACAGCAGTTACAAATTTGAAACTTATTACTGTTATTATTATTTTCAATGATAGCGCATTTACATTTTTGCGTAGGGGCCTGATGGCCGAGTGGCTAGCGCTCTGTCGTTCGGAACCACAAGTTTCGTGTTCGAGTCCCAGCGATGCCATGGATGTTTGTAGTGGTTCGGAATCGAGCCGTCCATTCACGACATTATAATTTGTCGCCTAATCGCCAATCAAAACCACTATCTACAATATACGACGCCATTAAAATCGAAACTGAGGCCTGATGGCCAAGTGGCTAATGCTCTGGCGTTTGGTATCACAGGTTTTTAAGGTTCGAGTCCCGTCGATGCCATAGATGTTTGTAGTGGTTCGAATCCACTTTAAAACCGTAGGTCCCGGTCTAATATGGCCGTAGAGTGTTATAGGGGTAGTCTTACTTGCGTCCGTAGCATATCTTTAAGCTACACGTGAGCCCTGGGTAGTGCTGAATGAGTAACAATGGGGCAGCCCTTGCTTATGGCATAATGATTAACTATCACTGTATTGCCAGCTGTATTAGAACAACATTTTTATTCACCTGTCTATGAATTTGCTACAATTATTAATCACTTAATAATGAAGTAATACTTCGGTAATCAACATGGTTCAGTCACTGATGTCATTGAAATTTAAAATAAACCCGGTAGGGTATGGGTAGTTCGCACCCTCAACCCATCTGTTCAAGCCTAATGAAGGGACTTTTCGACCAACAGATTTTAAGTCTATAACAATTCGATACGCTAATCAATTTTCATACTGAATTCTCTCAATTTAAAAGCTCAGTGCTTCAGCCATTAGTCTGTAGCTTAGGTTTATCAGTGCTTTAGCCATTAGGCTATAGCTTAGGCTTATCAGTGCTTTAGGCATTAGGTTATAGCTTAGGCTTATCAGTGCTTTAAGCATTTTTGCTATCAGCCGTTTACTCTAAACTCACTTAAAAACAATAAATGTTTATTTATTAGAAAAAAAATTCAATATTTGTTCAAATAATTCCCACAAATAAAATAAGATATGGAAGATTTTAAATAATATAATATGACTTTTTTAATTTATGTATATTAACTTACCAAAAAAGAATTGTCATTACTATTATAAATATAACATTGTTAATACATATGATAAAATATATTTGACCAAATTCATTAAAAATATTATGAAAATATATTTTATTGAATTACGAAATGTCTTCAAAAAATTGTGTCTAAAACGGGCATCAAAAATTATTTTGAGTAAAATTATAGAACAGCATGAATAAAAAACGTTTGGGAATTTAAAAGGAAACTCACTAAACTAAATAGTTATTAAAATTATGTCGATAAAAGATATTTAATGAAACAAAACTAACCTTTTTTTTACATCAATGGATTGTCAATTTTAAAATAATTCTTAAGTGCTTTTAAAATCTTCATTCACTAAAGTAAATACAATGTGAGGGTTGGTTACCTTCGTTATCAAATACTACCATTTTTTTGCCCGACATAGTTTACCATTCTAACCGCAAACGAATCCGGATTAAGGTAACAGGGAACGTCAACATCAAACACTTGAAAACCACATAATGATTGACAAATAACCGGATATCAAATAGATATAACATTTACCACACTTCTAAAACAACTCGAAATAACAGCAACAAACAAAATGTGAACGCAATAGAATATTTCCGTTGATTTCTAAGAACTAATTTTGATTTCCGTATAAAACTTAGATACTTTTTTATATATATTGCACTATCAATGAACAATTATTAACACCTTTTTTTCTTATATACAGGGTGATTATAATTAAAGTCTCACTTTCAAAATGCTGTAAAAAAGAGCCACCCGTCACAATGAGTTCAAATTTGAACAGAAGATACTTGAAGAAGAGGGAAACGGTATGACATCAAAAAAAAAAGTTCCACCGATTTTTTCCTATCCAATTTCGTATGACCTTGCCGTAGTGGATGGGCTTCCAGTACTGTTGAATGACTTGGAAGTCATTTTTATCCTAAAAATAAAAAAAAAACCGAAGCAATCAAGTACATCGAACACTACAGCTGGTTTAATGTGCAACTCATGCCAAATACGTTGTTATTTTGTTTCAAAATATCACTGGCAGCCGAATTCACTTTCTTTATGACGCTTACACCGCCATCTATTAATGCACCTTGAAACTTTTTTTGATGGCGTACCGTTTCTCCCTTCTTCAAGTATCTTCAGTTCAAATTTGAACTCATCGTGACGTGCGATTCTTTTTTAAAGCATTTTGAAAGTGGGGCATTAATTATAATCAACCAGTATATTGTACATTCAAATTTCATCAAACGGATAATCAAAAGCGATTACTGAAAATTAAATATTAAAACAACAAAATAAACCAGATATCTAAAATTGACGTTAATGCTTATCATTTAAATTTAAAATGAGCCCACAATCCCCAAAGCAAATAAAAATATAAAGGAAAAACAAGGAAATTTTAGGATTAGAAAAACGTTTTAGTTGATTCAAAACTAATTTTCGATTTCAGAATAAAGTCTTAAGCCTTTTTAAATTCCCATTAACAATAGAGATTTATTTTAGGTTTGGCTACCTCCAATCATGAACATTCTTTTTAACATAATTTGTTTATATAAATATTCACAAATGATTACTATTAAGGAGAAAAAAAAAACCAAAAGCTAAATATCCTTTTTTAATGCATTAAAAACATTGTAATAATTATTATTTTCAGTGTAATTTTTGTACAAATATCAACAAACGATTGCGAATATGGAGGGGAAAAAAAGAAACTAAATATCGTTTTATTTTCTGACGGACTTTTTTCTTTGGCATTCTTTGTTATTTATGTGAAAAAGTTTAAAATATGAAATATATCCAGATTTACATGAAACATAATGAAGAACAATACCGCACAGAAGGTATTTCTTAATGTTTTTTTACGTTAACCAAGCAATCCGACTGTCAAATATTGTGCTACATGTGTAACGTATAAAATATGTAAGATAATTAAATGGTTCACAATGGTGAATATATAAACAGAAATTGAACGAAAAATCCTTCTTTCGTAGGAGCCAACTTCCCCAGATCGGCTCTAGAAGTAGACAAGTTAACGTAGAAAAGAATGAAGATTCGAATTTATAGTGTCGTATATTGTAGATAGTTGTTTTGGAAAAAAAGGAGGCTCGGCAACAAATGCGATGGCGTGAATGGACGAATCGTATCGAAACCGAACCGTCTGATGGGAATTTTTTCGTGTTTCTCTCAATGCAACACAGAAGTGTAAACAGTTATTCCTGAAAGAAAAACAAAACACTCTTCTCCCTGTTTTGTAAGTAATACATGGTATATTAATGTGTCCTTGATGTTATATACATAAAAAAAAAAAAATTGCCTCGATGCTTTAATTGGCCAAGACATAATTTAGATTATTAAAACATTACAAAATCAATAAAAAAAAAACCAGACATGAAAACAAAATTATAAAGATTAATTAAAAAATTACATATATAGTCGATTCACAGGCATTAACTAACAGTAACAAAATAAAAATATATTGTCGCTTTAAATTGCACCACCACAGAACACTTATATCAGGTTAGTTACCTCCATGAACAAACATTCCATCTTACGTAGATCACCACTCGCAAATGACAACAAATGAATCCGGATTAAGATAAAATCGGTTATTTATAAACAAAGCACTTAAGAAAACCCCACAAAACACAACCGGACATTAAAACATTAACATTTATCACCACTCTTAAAACCGAAAGCATTAACAAGACGGGCGCCAACACACTAATTATTGCCGTCGTTACCTGCAATTCCTCTTTTTCCCCACCGCCGAAGATCCGCATTGTTTAATAATCCTCCTTATGCAATCATTGCCACCCACTCTTTCCGCTTACAACGTCACCATGCTTTTCTCCAATAATAATTTTTTTTTTCTTTTTATGAAATTCATAAAAAAAAAAATCTTAAAAAAAAAAAAAAAAAAAAAACATTATGCATTTTTTTTTTTTTTTTTTTTTCGTCTTTTTGTTCCAATGCAGCTGGCAAACACTTACACAATTGTCTTGAATATTTGGACAATTGTCCTCTACGGTCCTTTTAGATCGGGACCTACGGTTTAAAGTGGATTCGAACCACTACAAACATCCATGTCACCGCCGGGACTCGTGGAAAACCTGTGGTACCGAGCGCCAGAGCGCTAGCCACTCGGCCATTCAGGCCCAAAACATCAAACATATAAGGAAAAAAAACATTCTTTACGGCTATGACACTTATACCTTAAGAGGGTGCACCCGGAGGGGAGGGGGAGGTCTGACGTGCTTGAATCCCCTAGCCCATTAATGAAATGTTTGCACATGTTCAAATTTATGGCCACTTTTCAGTTAGGCCCAATTGTTTTATTGCTAAATATTCAGTATTTCAATGAATCAGTGTGTAATTTTTATTATTACGCCTGAATGTGTCGATTGAGCTAACGTTTTTCCTGATTTAGGTTTATTAAATATTCATCGAAATATTAAAGTTGACATAAACGATGTAATTAATAAGCTGGCAAAGAAGATTACATTTTAATTTATAATTTGTTTATTTATTTTTTTTTTCTGAGAAATAAAATTTTTATTTTTTTGTGCAGTATTTCTTAATTTTAATGTTCTCTTTTTTATATATTTTAATCAAATGAGTTCAATGTAAAAATTATTACTAAAAGTAATTGATATATGGAATTTTAATTTTAGATATCTTTTCTATTACTTATACTTTAGTATGGCCTATTGAGCTTTCTTAAATGGATAAGCTATATTTTGTTCACACAATAAACATAGTACGACAACCAATCAATACAAAATCATTAAACACAGTAGTCCCCAAACTAGGGTATTTAGTGTAGGAATATTTAATGATATTTTCAATTTTTGCCACATCCCGTTTTATTTTTGGTAAGATTTTCTTTTATAAGTGACGCTTCAATTTATGTATGATTTTTAGTTTAACATTTAAACTGGTGTTAAGACGACTATTTCTGTTCAAAGAAAAATAATAAATTTTTTTTTTATAATGATTTTATATTGTATGTTAATTGTCCTGCATATTAATTGTAGTTAACTTAAATTTTAAAAGGTACTAATGTAACACGTAATATAATGTAAAAATGTACTAACCAACAGAAAATTTTTAAGACACCATCCCACAAGATATACTAAAAGTTTGAGAACAACTGATTTAACCCTTTACTGAACATATTTTTTTCCTTACTAAAAAAATAATAATAATAATAATGTGCATGCAAAAATACCTTCCAAATACCTGTAAAATATTTTTTTAAATGTTGACCTCCATGGTCACCTAAACGGTTTAAGCCTCAGGTCTCCAGAACTGACGACAAATGGAATAGAAAAACAAACCAGAGGTGGTCTAGGAATTTTTTTGAATTAGATGAAACGTCGTCCAGTTAACGATGGATATGTTTTAACCACTTTTAGAAGACATTTTTCTGGTTTGTCTGTGAGGAATTATTTTTAATCTTCGTAAGAAAATTAGTGAAAACCATATTATATCTATTAGAAAACTTTTAATCTAATATAGAAATGCCTGTATTGATTCATGCTTATACAATAATCTACCATTATCAAATAAACATTCCTTCAAATCCATTTTAAAAATAGCTCAAAAATAAAAGTTCCGAAATATCCCTTTCAAAATTCCATGCGCATTCAATGATTTCGAAATCATGCTTCAAAGCGTTTGAGATTGTCTTATCGAAATCATATTATTGTAAAACTGATCCACAAAGTTACATTTTACATTGAA